>VDFB02041281.1:0-30073 GCA_007258455.2 Sequoia sempervirens
CTTGAGAGGTTGATTAGGCGAAGTAGTGAAGGATTAGAGGATGGTTAGGTACAAGAGAGATTAGATATTAACCTAAAAGTTGAGATGGACACAGAATCCTAATCAAGGATTAGGCATGTGCACACCTTAATTATGGGATTAGAAGAAGGATTAGGTTAAGATAAAAATGATGGAGGATGTGACATGAGGAGGAATTAAATAAATGTGATATTTATTTAACTCATTTGATGAAAGAGGAAGGTATTTAATTATTTAACTAGATACCTTAGGGATTAGAAGAACTTAAGGATGTTAATTAAAGGGGATAAATTTGGATAAATTAAGTGTCCAAATTTAGACGCCTACGTGAACTATTAAAGATCTGTAAATTTTTTGCATTATTCTCCTCTCCAGATTGGTGTAGGATGTTTCTTTGCTACCTTAGCTTCCTTACAATTAAATCATGGCCTGCATTTAATATTTGGTTTATTTCAATTACAATATTTTATAGGTTTCCCTCCTATCACCTCAGGATACACAACACCTCCTAGTCCAACAAGCATTGACATGAATCCATATGCATGCCCCCTTTTGATTTATTTAATCTCCTTCCAAGAATAATTTTATAATAGCTCCTCAATTTTTGAAAAGCCACAACTTTATTTCCCACTGCTGAAAATCAAATTGTTGCACTATGTTGTCATTAGTGTTGTCATTGATGTCAACCTCTAGTGTGGTCATGATGAGAAGGTGTTTGTGGTGTTGAGCACGTTTTGTAGATGCAACAAGGTCACTTGGTTTCCAAGTGCTTTTGAGAAAATTTATATAAAGAGTGTACAAGGTGATAGGGATGTGTTTTGTATTCTAATTCAAATTTCTTCATTCTTGAATATGTGCTTATGTGGTTTGGATATGATGATTAGTAATCTTTGAAGGTGTTATATCTAGAGTTTTAGGTTTTGGATCATGCAGCAACAGAAGATGTGTTTGAAGTTGTGATGAACTATCTCTCACTTGTGAAGAAGGTTGTCTGAGAGAAATGGAGTTGCTCCTCATTTCTCTGTGCTAAATTTTCTTGTATTGTAGATTTGGAAATGTGATAATGATGCTTGTATCTATCTTGTTCAATTGTTCCACAAGCTTGGTTCATGTGTTGTGTCTCGGTGGCAGTTTGACTAGTTGCACAGGATGATAGTATTCTCATTTGCATGTGTTTGTGCTAGTGTGTTTGAATATTTAGTTGGCATTGGAATATTCTAGGATGTTGTGTGGTGTTGCTATGTGGTCTGGAGGATTTTTTCGGACCTCGTGAAGTGTGAATTTGGTTGCTTGGTAGTGTTAATGTCGATTTGGTCAACCTGATGTGTTAGCGTTATTTGTGGATGTGGATTTTGGAAGCCTCATGTAGCATGTCAGTGTATATTTGGGTCTTGGTTAACCCTTGATGTGGTCTTCCTTCACTTCTTTCCATTGTGAAAGTGTTTGATGCCTACCTATTTGGTGGTTACACATTTGAGGTGCATAAGTTTCATTGAAGCCGATTTGGAGAAGGTCATTCATGGTTGCGGAAGGTATATATGCAAGGTCAATTGTTAGATAACTGTGTGATGTGAATGGTGGTGTGAAATGAAGTATATGTGATCATGTGTTGTTATATGAGTGCGGGCATGAATACCTAAGACTACTAGAAGTAGTGAGCAAAAGGTGTCTACATTTTAGCATTCCTGAAGTTGTTGGAGGCAGTGAGCTAAAGGTTGTGGATGGTTGTGGTGGATTATCCTGTTACTCTAAGGTAGTGAACTTCCTTGTAACAATTTTTTTGTAATCCCTTTCTATTTGGAAGAAGTGATCTTCCTGGATAGTGAGCCCTTGGTAATGAGCCTTTCTTTCTTTTGGATAGTGAGTCCTTTGGAAGTGAGCCTTTTGTAATCAGTGTTGATATTCATATATTTGTGAGTTAATCCTCATCATGGTTTTCTTTGATTAGGGTTTTCCACATAAAATTTGGTGTTCTATTATGTATGGTTGTTGATGTGTTGATGTTTAATTTGTTGACATTCATGCTAATGCATAATTAGGGTTTGAAGATTAATGAGGGTTTGAAGATTTTAAAGCACAACTGATTCACCCCCCTCTTAGTTGTCTTGTGTGTCTAACAATTGTTATTAGAGTAGAGGTTCCTTGGAAGAAGCTTAATTGCTTGAGGTAGATCCAGATGGCACAAAGGAATGGTGTCAAATTCCCTATGTTTGATGGAACAAAATTATGCCTTTTGGAAAGCAAGGATGGAAGCCTTTCTTGTCTCAATAGGGTTTGGTGTATCGAAGTCAGTTGAAGATGGATATACTATTTCTACTACTCCTCTGAAAAGTGAAGATGATATCAAGGATTATGAGAATAATGGAAAAGTGAGGAATGCTATCTTGAGTGGGCTTTCTGATTTAGAACTTGTGAAAGTGATAAGCTACAAAACTACTAAAGAGGTAAATGAGAAGTTGAAAATAATTTATGAAGGAGATGCTAAGGTCAAGCCAAATTGTCAACTTTCACATGAAAGCCAAATTTGAAACCCTAAGGATGCCAAAAGATGAAGATATTGCAAAGCACATGCTCAGGGTGGATAAAATTTTCAATGCCATCAATGGTCTTGGTGGAAAACTGGAGGAAAGTGAAATTGTGAAAAAGGTAGTGAGAACCCTTCCTAAATCTTATAGTGCTATAGTTTCTACTATTGAGGAAGCTCAAAATTTGGATCAATATTCTAGAGATCAATTTTTTGGTGCTTTAACTACTTTTGAATTAAGAGAGTTTGACCAAGATGCTTCAAGAAAAGAAACTACTTTTAAAGTTAGCAAGAAAGAGAGGAATGATGAATCTAATTTGGATGATCTTTATGAAAAGAAAGGAAATTTTGTAAGAAGATTGAAAAAGGGCATTGGAAAATACAAAGGTAAGTTACCCTTCAAGTGTTTCAATTGTGGAAAGATAGGTCATTATGCTTCAAAACGTCTAGGAAAAGTTTCAAATGAAAAACACAAAGATCATAAAGGTAAATATTTCATGAAGAGTTACCATGTTAAAGAAAATAATGGTATATATGATGATGAGGAATCAAACTATCTAGATGATGGAAGTGATGAATGCTTTTTCATGGTTTTGAATATTGGAACTAATTCTACTAACCTTGAAAGATATGTGAAGGAAATTGGTTTAGAAACTGTTCATAGTATTGAAGGAACTATGTTGAATTCCTTTCATGCAAGAGAGGAGAGAAACTACTCGATAATTGACAAAAAATTCTCAAATCATATGACATGTGATAAGAGATTTTATTAAACATGAGAAATATGATGGTTTTTTTGTTAAGTTTGGTGATGACACACCTGCTAAGATCCGTGGAAAAGATTCAATTTTTTTTATGGAAATCATAAGATGGATGATGTTCTTTATGTCAAGAGTCTCTAGGATAATCTTCTCAATGTAGGACAAATGTGTAGCATAAGATACAATCTTTTGTTTCAAGATTATGTCTATAAAATCAGAAAATGAAACTCCAAAACTCTAGTTGCTATAGGAATAAGTACATAAGGGAGTCTTTATCAACTCAAAGGTATTGGTGGTAAGTGCTTTATGTCACAAAACAATGAAAGTTGGCTATGGCATAGAAGAATCTATCATATTAATTTTGATAGCCTAGTGAAGATCAACTCCACTCATGCTTTGAGAGATATACCAAGAATTACAAAGATTATCAATGCAATTTGCAAAGAGTGTAAGTTTGGAGAAAAAACAAGGAAGAGGTTCAAAACTAAGGAATACTCTACTACAAAGCCTTTGGAGTTGGTGCATATAGACCTATGTGGACCTACCAGAACAAGAAACTCTCAAGGTGACATGTATTTTATGTTGTTAGTAGATGATTACTCTAGAGTGACTTGGGAGACCTTTCTCAAAGAAAAATCAGAAGCTCTAGATAAGTTTAGAGCATTTAAATCTATGGTTGAGAATGAAATGGATTTGAAAATCAAGTGTTTAAGGTATGATAGAGGTGATGAGTTCACATCCAATGATTTTAATAGTTTTTGTGAAAATAATGGGATAAAAAGACATTTATTAGTTCCTAGGACTCCGCAGCAGAATGGGGTTGTGGAGAGGAAGAATAGGACAGTTCAGGAACCAACAACAACCATGTTGAAGGAAGAAAATCTATTGAATTTCTACTAGAGAGAAGCAATTCATACCGCAGTTTTCATTCTTAACAGAGGACAAGCAAGAGTAAACAGTTCAAAGAACCCCTATGAGATATGGTATGGAAAAACTCCTACTATGAAATATTTGAGTGTTTGAAAGTAGATGTTATATCAGGAGAGATGAAGAAAACTTATGAAAGTTTGATGCAAGATCAAATGAAGGAATCTTCCTTGAATATTTTACAAAGAGAAAGGCATACATGTGCTACAACAAAAGGATAAAGAAGATAGTTGAAAGTGCAAGTGTGAAAGTGGATGAAGAATCACATCAAATCCCAGTACTAATAGAAGGATATGAATCTGATGTACCCCCTTGCAAAGAAGAAGAAAAAGAAGAAGAGAAAGAAAAGGAGATGCTAGTGGAAGAGGAAGAAACTACAAAAAATAATCCAAAGACTCCTAAGTATGAGCAAATAAAATCATTTTGACGATCAAATAATTGGAGACAAAAGCAAAGGTTTGTTGATCAGAAGAAAAGTTGCTATGACAGAGGAACATGTAAACTTTTATTTAATTTTTGAGATAGAACCTAAAACAATCACTGAAGCCTGTAGGGATGAAAATTAGATCAAATCTATGGAAGAAGAGTTGAGGTGGATTGATAAGAATTAGACATGGGAACTGGTTCCAAGACTAGCAAACAAGAATGTGATAGGAACCAAATGGGTTTTTAGGAACAAGTTGAATGAGAATGGAGAATTTATTAGAAACAAGGTTAGACTTGTGTGTAAAAGCTAAGTTCACAAGTGGAAGGAATGGATTTTGAAGAGACTTTTTCTCTTGTAGTAGGAATGGAGGCTATTAGGATATTTTTGGCTTTTGCATCACATAAGGACTTCAAATTATATCATATGGATGTAAAGTATACATTCTTAAATGATGAGTTAGAAGAAGAGGTATACATTAAACATCTAGAATTTTTTTAGTTATCAAAAGATCCTGATATGGTTTGCAAGTTGAATAAGGCATTGTATGGACTCAAATAGGATCCTAGAACTTGGTATGCAAGATTGAATAGGTACTTATTGTAGAAAGGATTAAAAAAGGTTACCAAAGATAGCAATCTCTATTTCAAAGTTGAGAAAGACTAAATCTTTATTGTAGTTGTGTATGTTGATGACATAATCTTTGGAGGAAATAAGGAAATGTGTAAAATATTTACAAAGGAGATACAAAATAAGTTTGAAATGTCAATGTTTGGGGAGATGAATTTCTTCCTTGGGCTACAAATCAATCAATAAAAAATAAGGTATATTCATTACACAATCAAAATATGTTAAGGAAATGTTAAAATAATTTTGGAATGGAGGAATTTAAACTAGTATGTACTCTCATGGTTACTACTTTTAAATTGAGAAAAAATGATGAATCTCCTAAGAAGATTAGACCAACCATAGATCTATGATTGGTGGATTACTGTATCTAAATTCAACTAGATTGGATATCATGCATGCAACATGTCTTGTGGCAAGATTTCAAGATCCTAGAGAATCACATGTGGTAGCAATCAAAAGGATATTCAGATATTTGAAAAGCACTTTGGACTATGGTCTATTGTATTCTAAGTGTACTAATTTCTCTTTGAGTGCTTATACAAATACAGATTAGGTAGGTTGTACATATGAAAAAATAAGTACAAGTGGAGGTGCTTTCTTTCTTGGAAATAGACTAGTTTCTTGGTTGAGTAAGAAGCAGGATTCAGTGTCGTTATCTACTATTGAGGTAGAATATATTGTTGAAACATCTTGTTACATACAGGTGTTGTGGATGAAGCATACATTGAAAGATATTAGAGTATCATATGATGAACCTATCTCTATCTTGTGTGATAATACAAGTGCTATCAACATTTCAAAAATTCTTTTAATGCATTCAAGAACAAAAAATATCTCTATCTGATATCACTTTCTAAGAGATAAAGTTGTTGAGAATGAAGTAAATTTGGAGTATGTGCCTACAAAGGATCAAATAATAGATATTTTCACATAGACTCTTTCAAAACATACATTTGAGTATCTCATAAACAAGATAGGGGTTATCACCCCTCCTTTCAACTAGATGCATAAGTTGATGCATATGTCCAGGGGAGCAAATCAAGAAGTATTCCTTGTCCTCGACTGATGAAGGCTACCTCTTAGGGGGAGTAGGTAGTGGGGTCTTTGGTTGGTGCAGTCAGGGGGAGTATATCTTGTGCCTAAAAATGAGAAAGAGAAGTAAAGTGTGTAGGTGTTTCCCTTTTCCATTGATGTCAAAGGGGGAGATAAAGAAGCCTAAAAAACATAAGAAATAGTGAGAGAGAAATAGGTATGAAATGTAAGAAATATCCAAGTAAGGGGGAGAGTTTCTTGAGTGTTGGAGATACATAGTTGCTTTTGTCGTTGATGGTTTTTCAATAGGTGTTTCCATCAATGACAAAGGGACATATTGTTGCACTATGTTGTCATTAGTGTTGTTATTGATCTCAACCTCTACTGTGGTGTTGAGCAAGTGTTGCAGATGCAACAAGGTGACTTGGTTTCCAAGTGATTTTGAGAAAATTTGTATAGAGTGTACAAGGTGACAGGGATGTGTTTTGTATTGTGCTCCACATTTCTTCATACTTGAAGATGTGCTTGTGCGGTTTAGATATGATGATCATTAGTCTTTGAAGGTGTTATACCTAGAGTTTGAGGTTTTGGATAGTGTGGTAGAAGAAGATGTGTTTGATAGTGCGATGGGTTGTCTCTAGCTTGTGAAGAAGGTTTTCTAGGAGAAATGGAATTACCCCGCATTTTTCCGTGTTGAAGTTTCTTGTCTTTTGGATTTAGGAATGTGCTAATGATGATTGTATCTATCCTCCCTTGGATGGTTTTGCATTTAGTTGTTTCACAAGCTTGGCTCATGTGTTGTGTCTTAGTGGTAGTTTGAATGGTTGCACATGATGATAGTATTCTCAGTTGCATTTGTTAATGCCAGTTTGGTCAACTTAGCATGTTAGTGTTATTCGTGAATGTACTTTGAGGATTGTGGAATCCTGGTGTAGCATGTTAGTGTAGTTTTGGGTTTTGGTTAACCCTTGATGTGGTCCTCCTTCACTTCTTTCTATTGTGGAAGTGTTTAGTGCTGACCTATTTGGTGGTTGCACATTTGAGGTGCATACATTTCATTGAAGCCAACTCAGAGAAGATTATTCATGGTTGCAGAAGGTATTTATGAAAGGTCAATTGTTGGAGAAGTGTGTGATGTGAAGATTGGTGCAAAATGAAGTATATGTGATCACGTGTTGTGATATGAGTGTGAGCATGAACACCTAAGACTACGAAAAGTAGTGAGTAGAAGGTGTCTACATTTTAGTATGCTTGAAGTTGCTGGAGGCAGTGAGCCAAAGGTTGCATATGGTTGTGGTGGATTCTCCTGTTGCTTTGAGGTAGTGAACCTCCTTGTAATAATTTCTTTGTAATCTCTTTCTATTTGGAACAAGTGATCTCTCTAGGCAGTGAGCCTTTCTTTATTTTGGATAGTGAGCCCCTTTGACAATGAGCCTTTTGTAATCGGTGTTGATATTCATATATGTGAGTTAATCCTCGCCATAGTTTTTCCTTGATTAGGCTTTTCCACATAAAATATAGTGTTCTATTATGTATGGTTGATGTGTTGATGTTTCATTTGTTTTCATTCATGCTAATGCATAATAATGGTTTGAAGATTAATGAGGGTTTGAAGGTTTTAATGCACAACTGATTGACCCCCCTCTCAATTGTCCTATATATCTAACACAAATATCATCATTATTAGCTCACATGTTGAAAATCCAATCCTTAAAACATCAAAAAATAAACCTTTTCAAGATTTTGGATTCATCATGTAATTTTGGAATTTTAGCCTTGTCAAGGAATTTCAGAGATTTTACTCTGTTAAGAAATTTTGGATATTTTTGAATTTTGGGGATTTTCATCAACTTTGGAATTTCAAAGATTTTAGGCTTCTTAGAAATTTCAGATATTTTAGTCTTCTTGGAAATTTTGAAGATTTTTCTATTTCGAGAAATTTTTCATTTTAGGGAAGTTTTCTTTTCAAGAAATTTTCCTTTTCGAGAAAATTTTCCTTTTTAGGAAATTTTCATTTTGGGAATTTTCCTTTTCAAAAAATTTCAAGGTTTTCAAAGAGCTTTGAAATTTTCAAAATTGTGAAAGGGCTTGGAAATTTTAAAATAGAAATTTTAGAAATTTTAAAGGGCTTGGAAATTTTTGAAAATGGAAATTTCAAAATTTTGAAAGGGCTTGGTTATTTTTGAAAATGGAAATTTTGGGGATTTTTGAATTTTGTGAATTTTTGAATATCGCAGATTTTTTAAAGAGTTTTGGATTTTTTTGAAAATGGAATTTTAGGGATTTAAGGTAAGCCCGAAAGTGTATGAAAACCTTGAAATTCCAAGTAGATGGGAAATCTTCAAAACTCCATAACTTTTGACCTAGAAGGAATTTCCCAAAACTTTAAAAAGCAACCTAGCCTAATTTTTTATTCTCTATCCATAGGTGCAAAAAAAAATTACATATGACATCCCAAAATTTACTTCTCAATCAATGGGATGAAAGGCCAAGGACCAAAAGGAAAGGACTAAATCACAACAACCATAAATCCAAGTCCAAATAGGCATGACCCCAAAATCATAAACATTGAATATGACCTTAATTCAAAAGGACTAAACCCATACAAATCCACCACCCGAGATAGAAATTTTGACTCCCAAAATCAACGATGGGAACCAAAACTAGAGTCAAAGACTAAAAGGAAAAGATGAGAGAAGGGGGTCCTCACTTTTAGCAGGGTGTGTGTGCAAAGAACACTTAGGAAGAATACAGGGGCGGGGAGCAAGAAGGAACCAAGAATCTAGAACTTGGGTCCTAGGATTCTATCAGGGTTTGTGGTCCACCAAAGACTTGAAGAAGAAAACACCCCATACTTAGCCATTTTTGGAATTTTCGCAATTGGGAAGTTTACTAAAGATTGAGAAGGGGAAAACACAACCCCTAGAGATACATTTTGGTATGAATAACCCATTTAAATTTCTTAGAAAGGTTATAATTGATGCGAATTTTAATGATAACACACAATGACAATATATTCCTTGCAGATACATCCACCTTTCCTTCATTTGAGGTCTTTTGTGATCACTTGACATGGGAATAGGCTAAGTCAACACAATTGGACTGACTTTACAATTCCAAAACTCATGCATTGGTCACCTAGCCATCCAAGGGAGAATATAAGAATACATAAAAGACTAACATAAAAACTACATCAACCAATGATATTTTCTCCAAGTCTAAGAAAAAATTAAATTAGAAATGCCAAGCCATGCCTTAAAAAGATAAATATTCTAAGCTTGGTGAGTCTTCCTCTAAGGTAAAGAAAAATCATGAGACCCTTGTAATTTTTATGAAAACGAGGGACATACAATTATCAAATGTTGGAAGATACTAGATGCATTAGAGGAGGCCATGTACTAGCACACCATTTCATCCTCTAGGTCTTCTTCCATTGGCATAGGCAAGGGTGGTACACTTTCAACACAAACTTCATCCTAACATATATGTTTATTATAGATTTTGGAGCCTTGCATCATATTAATCATTCATTGGATCTAATTGAGCCTCTTTTTGATAGCAATACTTCACATCTTACAATGGATAATTATTCAAAAAAATTAATTTTAGTTCTAGGGATTGTATAGGATAGACGATCACATTGAGGATGTTCTCCTTATTCTCGATATTTCTGATAATCTACACTCCATCTACCATATTTGGCATACTAAGGGGTTTGATAGTTGAGTTTTTATCCACTAATATTGTCATTCATGATCTCCATCATTCAAAGACAATTATTACTTCATGTAGAGTTGGTCATGAGTCCAAAATATATAGGTTCCATGCTTTTGAGTCATCTAGTGGTTCATCACACATTGCCCATGTAAATTCCTTGAGTAAACTATAGCATAAATTTTTTGTTCATGTCAACTACATGTATCTATAGTAGTTGAGTACATAGGAGATAGTACTTGTTCTTCCTAAGGTTTCATGTATAGAGGGAATTTTTTGAGGTTATGCTCATGGAAAACATCATCAAGAGCCCTTTCCCAAGGGTAAGGTCCATTGTGATTCTACCTTATTGTATTTGGTACATAGTGACCTTATGTCCTTTCTCACTCCATCTTTAGGAGCTAGGTATGTGATTACCTTCATCGATGACTACTCTTGTCACACATGGGGGTAATTTTTCAAGTACAAAAGTGATGTATTCACCATTTCAAGACATTAAGGGTATTTGTGAAAAATAAATCAATTTATTATATTCAACATATCCACATTGATAATGGGGGGAATGTGTGAGCCAAGTACTTCAAGACTATTACATTGAGCATGACATTCATCATCAATATATGGTTCATTATACTCCTTAATATCTAATGGTGTTATTCAATGCAACAAAAAAAAATCTCAAGGAGATGGTCAATTGTATGCTTTAGTTTCGATCTATGCCTCCATCCATTTGGGTTGATGCAATCAATTGTACTAATTATGTTTAGAACCACATTCCCCATAAGGTATTTCCAAATATCACCCCAAAGGAGGCTTGTTCCAATATCAAGATGATGTTTCCTTATTCTGGGTATTTGGTAGTGAGGTTTGTGAATTGTTAGCAAGATATAGAGGGCTTTGAGGCACCTCATATGTCATTTGGTTCATTTATAGACCTATATATCAATTATATACCACTTAAATGACCTTAAAACACCTCTAATATGCCTAAATAAACTATAAAAGTGTATAATGTCATAGAGGAAAAGACAAATTCCTGTGAATAAGATAATTAAGTGTTATTGTGAAAGGATATGATGGAAAGGAATTAAGAGGCTATATAAGGAAGGAAAAGGTGAGAGATAAGAGTGTGAAAGAGTTTGGGATCATATGAATTAAATATATATGAGAATAAGGAATTGTGGGATATATATATATATATATATGGATGAAGCATGATTATTGAATTATAAGACATGCATAGGACATTAAAGTATATTAATATATGGCGTTATGGGTGTATATATGAATGTCTATAATTTATTATAATTTGTTTTAACACTTATTGCATATCTAATTTCTCTTTTATTATATCACATCAAGGTTGACCATATATAATATAGTATTAAACCTTAGACTCTGAGCAAGGTTTTTCTATCAATATTTGGTTTTGTTGTCGGGACCCTAGAGTGAGCAATAAGGAAAAAAATACAAGAACAACTCTTAGATACTTCCTCTATCAAAGGGGGGTAGGAACTCAAGGGATGCCAAATGGAAAGGGGGGAGGAATCTAAAAAGTCTCGAAAAGATATAATTGTTCAAAATTTTAGACTATCCATGGGATATATAAGGATGAATGAAAACCCATATCAGGAAAATCCATTGCAAAATGAGATAATAGAAGGAAAGTGGAGATTATGGAAAGAATTAAGTTAGAAATGGAAATGAATGTAGAAGAGAGAAGTTTGAAACAAACTCAAGATCTCCAGGAAGTATATCACATAAGGATGGAAGAAAGAAATAAAACAAGACACAAAATTAGTGGTAGAAAATACACATAAAGAAAAGGAACACGTCATTGTGGGTACAACCGAGGAATTTAGAAAGGGGATAACACAAATAAGTTATAGCATGGAGAGAATAAATAAAATTGTACAAAACATAGGGAGAAATTGAGGATTATGGAAGAACTAAAAAGGATTTAGAGCAAGAAATTACAAGGACCATAACACCACCTATAACCATAATACCAACAAATTATTTGAAATGGGAAAACATTAAATTGAGGATAGATGAGGATTGGTTGTTGGTGGTTACCTCTATACAAAATCTCCAAACAATGACAGTTGATGTGGAATACCTAGATGAGTTAGTAACTAAAAGTGTCCTAAGAATACAGGGAGAAGATGCAGTAGAAAATAAATGGGATCCTATTAGTTTAACAACCTTTAATGAAGTGGCACCATTAACTAATCAAAAGATATAGACAATGACTGTGAAGAAGAAGCATATATGAATACCTCTAGGAAGTGTTAGATTCTGCGAGAAGTGAGAACTGAGCCAAGATCTGATGTTAGTCGTAGATCACATGCAACTTAACTCAACAGATGATCGAAGATCAAAATAGCAGAATGAAGATAAATCTGAAATGAGAGAACAATAGAGACAAAGCAAGAGAATTTTGAGAATACTCTCGTGACTCTCACCGAATAATCACTGAACTAGCCAAACCAGTTGAACTTGTGAAGGTGAGAGGAGAATGCTTAATATATAGAATAATAAGGGCAAATAAATCCAAGAGGTGCATTAACTCCTACTACCCATAAAAGGTGGGAGGTTATCACCTACTTGGTAAATGACAAGACATGTGGCATAACCTCCTCAAGTGAAGATAGGAGAGAGGTGACACATAAATCCAAAAGAGGGTGATAAACCCAACTACCCCATAAACTACTCAGGTAAAGAGAAAATAGTTGTTATGAGAGGTGGCACAACAAGCCAAAAGAGGATGTGTAACTCAACTACCCATGTGTGGGGTGAGAGTGACACATGTAGCTATTGTATTTTTCCACGTGTCCTCATATTATCACATCTAATAAACCTAAGCAAGCTTAAATAATATGTGTAGGAAAAAATAAATACCCCAAACATAAGGAAAATAAAAAACCTACACTAACACCCCCCCTTAATCGTAGCTTAGGTGGGTGAAAATATGGGTCCCGACAAATGAGGCCATGTTAGGTACCCACGTAGATAGAGATCCCCCCCAAAAGAAGAAGCCCCCCCATAAGAGGAATAGCCCCCCTAAATAGAGAGAGAAAATACCCCCCAAAGTAGAGAGATTAGAAAGAACTAAGAAGCCCCTCCTGCAATAGACACCTGTCGCACCCCTAACAAAGCTCGCAGATGAAGGAACTTGCTCTCTATGAAGGGTTTGGTAAAGATTTCCGTTGTCTTCTCTGATGTAGAACAATACTTAAGATCAATGATGCCTTCCTAAATCAGCTTCCGAATGTAGTGCATATGTATCTCAATGTGTTTTGTCCTAAAGTTTTACTCAAAAAACCTACACTAACACCCCTACTTAAGCATAGCTTAGGTGGGTGAAAAGATGGGTCCCAACAAATGAGGCAATATTAGGTACCCAAGTACATAGAGATTCCCCCGAAAAGAAGAAGCCCCCCATAAGAGGAATAGCCCCCCTAAATAGAGAGAGAGAGAAAATACCGCCCCCCAAAGTAGAGAGAGTAGAAATGAAGTGGAAGGACAAAGAATCCCCTCCAAAGAGATCCAATGGTAGATGCTCGAAATTGGATGTAGAAGATGGTCCATGATTGTCAAACAATGTTCCTCCCCTTAGGAAGAAACAAATCCAAAGGTGTATGTGAGCTATCTGCCCACTCCTAAAAGGAATATGTAGGAAGATAGTGCAGAATGAATGAAGTATCTGAAGTCAAATCAAGTATCCCCATGTTGATGTTGAAAGTTGCCACAATCAAATCAGGCATTCTAGGCCACACTTCTAAAGATGACAAATCAGAATCTCCTCGAGACTGATGTAGATCATGAACTAAAGACTCAAGTATCTCCTTTGAAGATGTCTTCTCCAAATGATGATCCAAAGTATCCACACTCATGTCAAATTGTAAGGAATTATCATTTAGAGAATGAAGAGGAGGTTCAAAGTGATCCCTCACAACATTTGAAGAAAATTCAACTTCATTGTAGAGAAGATGAATATCATCAATAGTGTCTCCCAAATCTGTAATATGTGTCTCCATAAACAAGTCTAAAATACCTGTCAAGAGATCATCACTTAATGCTAAAATTGAAAGACTATGTATGTCCTACTCCAAGGAATCACTGGAAGCTCTCGATGAAGCAACTCTGAACTTTGAAGTAGCAACATATGAAAGAGGATGTAAAGTGTACTCAAATGTAGATGGGGTATCAATGTATGCCAACCATATAAACTAATCATCCAATGGAGATATTTCCACTTGAGAAGAGGCATCATGAATCTCAGTAGGTGCTTGGTCATCCAAGGAAGCATCACTTTCAAATGAAGATTCAATAATGTCTCCATACAACTGTTGGATGATGGTCCATGCAGTGAAAGGGCACTCATTATGCTCAATATGATGCAAAATATCCTCAGATATAGTAAGACATATTAGTCCATAGACCATGTCATTATTGTTAAACCATGCATTCTTTTGTTCATAGGCAATTGGTTCAGAACACGTCCTAGGAGATAGGGTAGTAGATCTTGCTCAAGGCATTGATTCTTTATCCCTTTCTTCCAAGAAAAATATTTCTCTGAATTTAGCCTTACAATAGATTTGTGAAATTCATTACTAATATCCATGATTAAACCCCAATAGTGGAACTTTATCTCAGTTCATGATTACACTTAACCCCATTAAATTTTTTTAACCATGATGCATAAAAGCATGTGTGAAAAAGAGAATATGTGCGAACAAGTGTCAACACAATGAACCCCCCCTTTCCACTAGTATCAAAAAATACCCCCTTAGATATTACAATGTTGGCTCTTTATATTAGTGCTTTTACAAGGCTTTTCCATATTACAAAACTTTTAAGGCCCTTAAAGGCCAAAATCACAATTTTGGTACAAATTAATTTTGAAATAAAATCTGAAAAAGAAAGCCTTATAGCTGTGATTTACCCTTCATTATCTTTCCTACACCTTTTTCTTTTTGAAAAATAGATTACAAAAGTGAAAGATATGATTTACTGAAGGTAAAAAAATGCAGCAGATTCAACCTGTAATATCTGATAGAAAAGGGTGAAAATTTTTACTCAAACCTTCATGCATAGAAATTACTCATTTCTAGCTTTCCGACAAGTACTCGTTTGCAAAAATCTGACACCCGAGGCAAAAGTTATGCAATTTTGAAAAAAGTTGCAAAATCTGCGAGTGAAAAAAAATTCACGCCTTTTTCTAATATGATTTCTGCAAAATTTATCAACTTTTTGTAAAATGTAACAACTACCCAAATGGTTTTTCGATGTTAGGAATAAAAGTCATAAATCATTTTTTCTACAAATGAGTGGAAGCTAGAATTTTGAAGCCAAAATGAAAATGGCTCCAGTAAAAATTTAGGAAAAGTTTTACTCTATTTTTTACTATGGCCTCCAATCTCTGATTTTTGTAAAATAAAAGTCAATCTTGACTTTCTCTAACCTTCTAGACTCTCTGGAAATGCTGAAAAAGCCTCCAATATTACCAAAAAGTTGCAAATCACTCAAATCTCACAGGAACAAATATATGTAAACCAGATTAAATATATGCTTATTTTTCCTTTAAACTATTTTGATTCTCCAGGTCATATGAGGATGCCGGAGAAGAGCATACTTGGTTTTTAAGAAAAAATATTAGCTTTCTATTAGTCTCAAATCTCTCAAAAAATCAGAAAAACAATGAGCTATACCAGACAACACGACTCTGATACCATGTTAGATTCTACGAGAAGTGAGAACTGAGCTAGGATCTAATGTTGGTCGTAGATCACATGTAACTTCACTCAACAGATGATCGAAGATCAAAATAGTGGAATGAAGATAAATCTGAAATGAGAGAACAATAAAGACAAAGCAAGAGAATTTTGAGAATACTCTCTTAACTCTCACCGAATAATCACGAAACTAGTCGAACCAGTTGAACTTGTGAAGGTGAGAGGAGAGTGGAGAGTGCTCAATATATAGAATAATAAGGGAAAATACATCCAAGAGGTCCATTAACTCCTACTACCCATAAAAGGTGGGAGGTTATCACCTACTTGTTAAATGACAAGACATGTGGCATAACCTCCTCAAGTGAAGACAAGAGAGAGGTGGCACACAAATCCAAAACAGGGTGAGAAACCCAACTACCCCATAAACTACTCAGGTAAAAACAAAATAGTGGTTATGAGAGGTGGCACAACAAGCCAAAAGAGGATGTGTAACTCAACTACCCATGTGTGGGGAGAGAGTGCCACATGTAGCTATTGTATTTTGCCACGTTTCCTTATATTAACACATCTAATAAACCTAAACAAGCTTAAATAATATGTGTAGGAAAAAATAAATACCCCAAACATAAGGAAAATAAAAAACCTACACTAATAGGAAGCTACCCATTTTTGGCAAAGACATTGTTAGTAGGATACAAGGCAGAGATCAAAAGCCATCACAAGCTAACACATAGGACTTGTGGAACCTAAGGATGACAGGGAAGATCAAGTAAAATGTGCCTTATAAGGGTCATGTCTCTCTAGGAGAAAAAATTATGAATATATGTATGTAATATGATATAAGGATATGGAATAGAATGTAATACAAAGTAGAGACTAAGACCTGTCATTGTATCTATTAAATGAATCTATAGATATGTGGGGTTATAAGTATTGAATAATTATATGTGTTATGGATGAATGTTGTCTTTATCTATGAATATATGTATGTAATATGATATAAGGATATGGAATAGAATGTAATACAAAGTAGAGACTAAGATTTGTCATTGTATCTATTATATGAATCTATAGATATGTGGGGTTATAAGTATTGAATAATTATATGTGTTATGGATGAATGTTGTCTTTATCTAAGTTACATATGAAATTTCGTTAGACATAGTTTCCCTTTCGCACTTACTCTTTTATCTCACTATAGCCTTTGGGGTATAAACATACTACATAAGAGATATCAAGGTACATATCTTTAGACTATAATCCCCCATTTTCTCTTGCCAACATTTGGTTCCATTACGATCACCTTGGTTGTTGTTGCATAAGGAGGGAGATTGTGCCAAAGAAAGAAATTGGTGTTAGAAATTTGAGGAAAAGTGGAAATTTAGGAAAAAACTTTGAATAATTTTTTTTAATGGGAAATATTGAAGAAAGATTGAAGATAGAAAATAATAATTTAATGCATGCAAGAGATATTTGTTAGGAAAAGGTGTATTGTACACCTTGCATAATGTTATAATATAATATTTATTTATTATGTGGTGCACCTAGGGCACCTAGGGAATCTAGAGATGTGTGTATCACATGGGTCTAGCATCTTGGGGCCACTTGATTTGTTGTATGTAACATTAGATTAAATATTTAATGAATGGGAAAACTTAGTACTAATATTAAATGATGGTTTGATGGTTTTGTAAGCTCATGGTATTAGCCACATGGTCTTATGTAATACCACTTTGTGGTCTTGTGTGAGTTTGTTTCTATAAAGATAAACAAATGGGTAGTTGTCTGAGGTTGGAAGGTTGGCTAGTTCGTAGGTTAGCTCTTGTTAAAATTTATGAGGGTTAAAGCATGGCATCAAATGTGTGGTTAAATGCTTGTTCACATGAAGTACTTGTAGAGGGCTTGATGTTTCAAAGGTGTTCATGGAGGACTTTGAAGATGTATTGTAATGTTTATTACTAAGTAATACATGAGTGATGAATGTTTTTTAGAGACTGGGTTTTTCCCTCATGAGGGTTTTCCCAGGGTATATCTTGTGTCATCTTTGATGGTATGTTGTCTATTCTTTTGTATATGGATTCTAAATATTGTTTTGCATAGATTTCTCTATATGGGTTATGTGGAATTATCTTGGGTGGATTCATATTTCCTTTCAATATTTTGAAAAAAGAATTAATGAATGTTAAAATTCTTAATTTAGAATTGATAGAAAATACAAAGGATTTAAGAAAGGATAAATATTAATTATTATTTGAAAATGATAATCTTGAACAATAATTACACAAAGTTAAATTAAAAAATGAAGAACTACAAGAAAAGTTGATGTTGTTGAATGAGGAGGTTAAAAGGAAGATATAAGATGTGGGAGAAAATTTAAACATGATAGAAGAGGAAAACAATTTAGAGAAGGATGATGTATTAAAATTAAAAGAAGAATATAATCGATTGGATCATTTTCTTACATGTCAAAAGGAAAATCAATGCCTAAGGTTTAAGGCTACATTATGTAGTGTCTCATGTGACACAAATGATTTTTGTTATTAATTTGATGAATCATTTGATAAATGTGTTATAGCTTAAACTTCTTTTGATAAAAGTGATAATGATGCAAACAAAAACCACCCCAAGCCACAAATCACAAAACAAAAGAGATTAAACAAAGAGAGAATCCATTTCAAATCAAATCTAAAACTTCTTTCATTCAAATTTATAAAAATACAAATTGCTCAATACATTTTTGAACTCAAATCTCCATAAATGTTCTCCCTGTAGCTTCTTCTTGTTACTTCAAAGCTCTCTTTCCTACTATTTAGACCTTCACACGACTCCAAAATCTCCGCACCTCTCACACACTGGTGCCTTGTCTTTCCTTCACTGGTGTTGCTCAAACCTACAACCAAAACCCCAATGAATACCTCTACAAAGGTATTTTTCTCCTTCCCCTTCCTCACAAACTTCTTCCCACGTTTTTCTTCAAAAACCCCTAGACATATACATTTAAATCATTAATTTTGGCCCAAGAATGGGCTCCCAACTCTGCCCCAAGAATATCTATCCATATTCTAAGTTTATGAAGCATTAAATGAGACATTTTAAGCCTCCATTAACTCCTACAAGTGTTGTCTTTACTCCTAGAGGCATTTTTCTCTATTTTGGGCATTTTAAAATATCTAAAATCTTGATTTTCTGCCTCTTTTATGCTCCAAATGCCTCCCACATTATTTATGCAATAGATAAACAATTAAATATGAAATAAAAATTGATATTTGAATTCCATGGCCTCCATAATACCTTTTAAAAATAAAATTAATCAAATTGGTGCTTTGGAAGTGTGGAATTGAATGCCAACAGGCGAAAAAAAAGAAAGTTCTCTAATTCGCACAAAAATTGGCGTGCAAGCATGGAATAGTACCCCATGGACCCCTGAAGCTTGTTTTTGGTTGATGTTGATTACCAATCTACTCAGATTCTCCTGAATCGGATAATGATATTTTTTAATCTACAAGTCTTGATAGTTGTGATGATAATGACAAAGAATGGTGTTCAAAGGATGTTGGTTTTAAGATGAAAAGAATAGTGGGATATGCAAGATTTTTTTAAAGAGTCCATTATACCATTTGTGAGGCTAAATTATAATAAAGGTCCTAGAAATGGAAAAGAAGATGATGTTAGAATTACAAAAATATATATAACAACTCTATTCAAGAAATATAATGTTCTCACTATCATAGGAAAGGACATAGAAAAGAAATGTGTTGGAAACTTCATCCTTATAGTATTTGTGGGCTAATCAATCATTCAAAAAAATGTGTTGGAATAAAAGTGGAAGAAGGAATATATGATAAAATATATGCAAATTAATTGTAGATGTATTGATGGGTACAAATGGAAAAAGATAGCATATATGTTAAAGAGATTGTACAAGCATAAATGTCCATATGGAAAAAATGATAGCAATCAAGAAAATTTTAAATGTTTGAGTAGAGATGGAGAGCACCAAGGTGGGTGTTGCTAAGAATTCAAATGGGGTGCTACTAAGGAAGAAGTAGAGCACATCAAGAGGGTTTCTATTAAGGAATAACCATAGAAAGAAAGGAAATCATGAAGGATACAAGTGATTTCACCAAGTTGTCCTAAGGAAAAGACAATGTTTTAGGCCTAGGGAGAATGTTAGCATGATATAAAGGGCTCTAAAGCACCTCATATGTCATTTGGGTCATTTATAGACTCATGTATCCATTATATACCACTTAAATGGCCTTAAAACACCTCTAATATACCTAAATAAACAATAAAAGTGTAAAATATCATAGGAAAAGACAAATTCGTGAGAATAAGATAATTAAGAGTTATTATGAAAGGATATGATGGAAAAGCATTATGAAAAGGTATTAATAGGCTATATAAAGAAGGGAAAGGTGAGAGATGAGAGTGTGAAAGAGTGTGAAATCATATGAATTAAATATATATGAGAATAAGGAAGTGTGAGAGATATATAAGATATATATGAATGAAGCATGATTATTGAATTATAAGACATGCATAAGACATCAAAGTATATTAGTATATGATTTTATGGATGTATATATGAATGTGTATAACTTATTATAATTTGGTTTATACTTATTGCATATCTAATTTCTCCCTTTTAATTGCATCACATCAAGGTTGACTACATATAATAGAATATTAAACCTTAGACTCTGGTCAAGGTTTTTCTATCAACATGAATTCATACTAGATTATAAATGTAAGGAAATGGAGAAGAAGAGTCAATATTTCATATTTTTTGGATATTGTAAGGATATAAAGCATTATTGACTGTTTTATCTTACCATGAGATATGTCCTTTTGCAAAGATATCCAATTTGATGATTCTTTCCCACAATTGGATTCTACATACACTTATTATTCCTTATTACTTTCTCCACCTTCCTTATTTGATAAGGATACCTATGAATTGGATGATAATTTAGATGATGGTGTAAACAAATATTTTGGCACTTGAATGTCTTTCTAGCCCTTTTGTGGTTTTTCACCTAAAAAGGGAAAGATGGGCCAAAATGCCATGTAAACATTCAAAGATTAATGTGATATGGATGAAATATGCCTAGATGCAATGTATAAATTCATTAAACTAAAAAAGGAAATGAATTATTAATTTAAAACCTAAGGAATGTAAGTTGTTTGAAAACACATTGTGATATGCAAAAAGACCTAGAAATGAAAGTAAACTATAATAGAAATGAATGAAATTGAATGTGTGCACCTGAGAACTTGTTGGAGACTATAAATGACTTCTGAAATATTGTTGATGTTGAAAATTTTTCCTAGAGGGACTCATTCGCCATTCTAGGTGAATTAGTCCTAGATCTGGGAAATTGTTTCGGAGCTCGTTATCCAAAACTGCACAAAACACTTTTTAGGCCTAGCAGTGGGATTCATTCACCACTAATGGTGAATGAGTCCACTTCTAAATTTTTGAAAATCCAAAAGTGGAAACAGAAGCCGTCGGTTTGCACTTCGGTTCCTAACAGGTGTCCACCTCTGAAACTTTGATTTTCAAGCCTAAAAATAACTTTTGGTGGGTATTTTGACTTAATAAACAAGGAGATGTCTTCAATAACTATGCAACTTTATCTTTAATGATTTCCAAGCCTTCAAGGTACCTAAATCTACAATCACACAAAGAGGAAGAGAAAAAAATGTTGGATGTTAGGGCATGGGGGTTTGCCTTGGTCAAACCCCTTTTTAGGTAATTAAACCAAAATGGAGAAATAATGTAATGAAGCATGGAATAATGTAGTTAGTACCTTGTCATGATGATTTATCTTTATTTTCTACAAGAAAAGATGAAGAATATGCCCTTGAATGTCTGAAAAATGTTATCTTGATAACTTAGAATGATAAAACCCTAGTTTGCTTGACTTGAGATGGATGATCAATGATGAATGAGTTGAGATTCCTATGAATTAGGGTTTAGAAGCTTGTATTTATAGGAAATTCACTTGATTTTCTTGTTAATTTGATCCCTAAGGTTGACATGGAGAAAAATTAAACTTAAAACATAATTTTTCCCACTTAAACCCTGAAAATGGCTCAAATGGGACTCATTTGCCATCAAGGGAGAATGTGTCCCACCTAGATGGGACTGATTCACCCCTAATGGTGAATGGGTCCTGCAGGGGCCATTTTGCTACTTGGAATGATGGGAAATAAGGAAATTAGATTTTTATGATGACTTAGCTGGTTATTTTATCAATTTAAGCCTCAGGATACACAATATAGGGCCATAGGGGCCTATTAATGATGATGTAAAGGTCAATTAGGGATAGGGACACAAATTTCAATGTGAAAGTGTGATTAAATACACTTTACATTATTAAAATGAGGTCCACTTAGCCTAGAAAGACACAATATCCAATGTGAATGTGTAGGACACATTACAACACTAGATTATAGCCAAGTTTAATTCACAAGCCTTCTAAATTAATATGAGGATGCAATTAAATATATTTTATAAGGGAAAAATAGGTTAATTAGACTTAGATGCTTAATAAGAGTCTAGAAAAGTGTGAAATTCATTTACAACAACTTTACAAGACATCAATAAATACATTTGCAAGGGTCCAAAACCTAATGTGGATGTGTAAATCACCTCACAAAACCAAATCAAAGCCTCATTAAGTCCAATTTACCATTAATTAATCCCAAATCAAGCAAGAAAAAATGGATACTTTTTCCATGTCCACAAATGGTTTTGATGGTTTTGTACCACCACCTCCTACTCTAACACTTTCACCTACTCCCACTTGTGTTTTACCTAAGTGGGACCCACTACTATTTAGGAGGTTGAATCTTTAGCTAGTGATTCTATGGTTCCTCATTGCACTCGCTCTCAATATTCTAGTGCTAATATTTGTATTCATGCTATGTCTACTAATCCATAGAATTTTTAAGAGGCTTCAAATAATCTAGAGTGGGATAAGATATGGATGAGGAGTATTCTTTATTGATCAATCACACAAGAGATTTGGTTTCTCTTCCTTGGAGGAGAAAGAATTTTGGGAGAAAGAGGCCAAAATTACCCAAACAAAGTGCACAACTAGAGACTTATTGTGTTACCTTTTACTCCTCGACAATGACACTAATTTTGTTGGCATAATTTTACAGGATACCAAAATTACCCAAACAAAATGCATAGTTGCAAACTTATTCTGTTATCTTTTACTCCTCGACAATGGTGCTAATTTTGTTGGCATAATTTGATGGGATGCCAAACTTACCCAAACAAAATGCACATTTGTAGAATTATTTTGTTATCTTTTATTCCTCAACAATGGTTCCAATTTTTTTGGTGACCTAAGTTGTAGGCCCCAAATCCCTAATGTTTGATAATCTTCTAGCTTTTAGCAGTGTAAAACTTAGAAAATTACCATAGACCTATCTTTAGGTTGAGTAGTTAAGGACCAATGATTGAGGTGGGTAAGACCTCCTTCATTTTTCACTCTGCAAGACCATGGGATGTTTTCCCTAAGATGTCAAATTGATGATTTGAAACACTAAACAATACCTTACAACAAACTATTCCCACTACACAATGTATTTTAATATTGGTGTCACAATATACCTATGTGCTAGTTTGGACAAGTAAGGTTAAACATCTTAATAATAGAGAATCTACCATATAAGTGTTTGAGAA
Organism: Sequoia sempervirens; assembly: GCA_007258455.2. Classification (NCBI taxonomy): domain Eukaryota; kingdom Viridiplantae; phylum Streptophyta; class Pinopsida; order Cupressales; family Cupressaceae; genus Sequoia; species Sequoia sempervirens. The sequence goes on from VDFB02041281.1 coordinate 23,471, forward strand.
TGAGTTTCTAATCTACACCCTTGTATTTTTGTATTCATTCAAACATGGTAGTAAAACAAATAAAAAGAAAAACTTTAAAGGTTTTTTGAATTGATGTGTTTGGAGTCTGTTGAGGATGATAGGAGAAAAATCCAATCATAGACCGGTGCCTTTATCCATTGGGAAATAAATTCTCTAGATTTAACCAAAGATGTAATAGTTGAAAAATGGAAATGACTAATTAGACTCTCTTAATATTTTGCAGCTATCTATTGTATTTCTAAATGAATGTGTAGAGCCCAACTTTCTTGTGCATTTCAAAAGGCATAATATTTTATGGTGACATATTATTCAACAATAAAGCAATACAAGAGTTACAATGAATAACTCTGAAGCATCAAGCCTTCCAATGCATTCCCATGTGTCCAAGAATGAATCCACACATCCCATGTCTTGCTTCAAAAATGCACTCCTCAGAAAGACTCAATAATGACAGCCAACCCACTCAGCCAACCTAAACCACTATACATGTGTTTGATTTTATAGACACAAGCTCACACAAAATACAACTAGTGGTAATTTAAAACCACGTACCATAAAACAATGTGAATACAAAACCACTAACCCCTTATTTAATATTAGATACTAAGAATTTACTTTATTTAATATTTCCACAATATTAAATTATTATCACATGTCTCCCACACATTAAATAATACAATGTTACAATACAACATCAAGTGGTCCCCCAAATAATTACCTAGTGTGATTAACCACACCACCAAGGTATATCACAACTAAATAATTATTTAATTACAACATTATAATAAATTATTTTATGGAATGGTGTACAACACCATATCCCAACAATGTTTGTGTGTCACACTAGCATCCTGACAAGATTCTTGTGTTAGGAAGTTGTAGAGACATTACGTTTCCTAGCCGTCTATGAGCATAACATCCCCATGTCGAATCTTGACCATCAGGAACAAATATTTACCTCCAGTTTGTCCATTTTAACTCAATTCTTTCATTCTCTCAAGCTCTCTCTCAACTCTGTCACTCACTATCACGCTCTAAAACTTCTTATTGCTTCATTATTTCTCGCTCTTGTCATTACCATCTCCATACTTGGTTTGTACAACCTCTCTTTACTCCGACGCCATTGTTATTGCAAGTTCATGTAGCTTTACCTCCTTGGCATGGTGGCATTGCTCTTCTACTTCCTCTATCATCTTTGAGTGCTTGTATAAGGGAAGGTGATATTGTTTCCATTTGACTATCTGCATTATTGTTCTTGTAGAGTAGCATCCATGTTGTCATTAATCTCTACTATATTGTGTCTTTAATATCTACTTCTCTATAATTTTTCTCAATCTCGTTATATATTGGTTGTTCATGGAGGTGGGAACATTGAAATAGGGGTTTGACTAGGGAAAACCTCAAAACATAGCCCCAACATTTTTCTTGTTATAGTGTGTGTTGGTGATGTTTGTTTGCTTGGAGCTATATAGAGAACTAGACCTTGAGTAATTTGGAATTCTTCATATTTCTTTATCATTTTTCTATTACAGTAGTTTCGTAGTATTCTTCTTGTTGTACTTTGCTTTTCATACATTTTTATCAAACTGTGAAACCAAAGCATTCGGGTTGTTAGTAGACCTTGTGTGTTTTTGGCTGCTACTTGGCCCTATGTCTATACAGGATGCCATTGCGTCTCTGAGACTCCAACATGGTATGTTGGAGTCTTATCCCTATGCTTCCATCCTTTGGCAGAGAGTCATTTGGTGTGCAGTTCGATACCTCTATGGTCGGCTCACCTGATTCTAGAAAACATCTATCATAAGTAGAAGGGAAAAAGAGTTTTGTTTTCCCTTCCTGTTCAGCTTGTCCCCTTCTTTCTAATTTATTAGGTAGTATGAGGTATTTTAGGGAAATTCACTCCCTTAGGCTCTTCCATGACCTGAGAGTCTCGAGGTAAGTGAATCCCCCTTCTCTACACCCCTTAATGTTGGAGAATGGTACAAAACATGTTTTTTCTCTCTTGCTAGCTTGGAGAAGGTACAACACATGATTGCACTGTTTGTCTTGATGAAATAAAAGCTCACATTTTATATATAGTTCCAAAGAAGAAATGAATAGACATGGTCTTTAATTTCCTCATCCTTACAAATTCTGATGTATTGTAAATTCTTTAAAATTCATCAAAAAATCTTATATTCAAAATAACTTCGAAACAACATTAGCTCACTTAAAACTCCATAATTATAAATTGTACTTGTAGACAAAACCATAACTACATGGATCTCTATGCAACTACCTTTGTGTTCAATGTATTCTTCCTTGTTTTGTTCATTCACAACTTGATTCCTCAATTGTCCCTTAATTTGAATATATTTGTATTCATATTTTCTACTTTGTTCATGAATGTACCAATTAATTACACATTTTGGAACCCATTGCTATCATACTTACCTTAATAAATGAGTTTTTCATCCTACAAAAGCTTACAATTAGGATAAGAGAAATTTCTCATTATGCAGTCCAAATTTGTGTTAGCCCATACTGAAACTACAACATTCATTACTTTGTAATGCTTGAAGAAAACTATAATGCTACTTTCCTATAACAAGCGATCCATGGTACAACGAAGTTAACTGTGATAAAGAGAAAAAGATACATGTTTACAACACCCAACAAAATGCAACAATGTTTTCATGTTAGCTTACCTAACATCCTTGCTTGAGTCCTCTTTCCTTCATGCAATAATGAGAACTACAAATATTAACAATGTCGAAGAAATTACAAAAGTGTTGCTTTGCTTACTAGAACTTGCTAATTTTTATATAATAGAGAATGCATGCATTAAACACCCAATAATTTTTTAGATAATGTTGATCATGCTCTATAACAACAAGTATACATGTGATACAACATTCTACAAGCATACAATTCAATGGTGTCTCATGTTACCTAACTTTTCCATTTTTCATGAAAAAATTAAGATTGCAAACTTGCAACTCCCAAATGAATGTGTTGATGATGTACATGTTATTAGGCAATATGTTAATGTATAGGATACAATACCCAAGAAAATGCAATAGTGTTGTTCATGTTACTTATGCATGCTTCATCCCTCTCTCATGCAAATGGAACAAAACTACAAGTTTCTCTCTTTCTTAAGCGCATACATGGTGACAACATGTGAAAATAAATTATAACAAAATGTTCATGTTTATCTTGCTAAAAAGATTGATATTATTCTACGCTATCTACTTTTTATTAACAACAATGGATATGTTCCTTTAAAAAAATTAAAAAAATGTGAAGGCTGAAAAGTGTGCATTACCTATTCATACTCACCCATTAGTGAGTAAAATCTACTCCTTTGCACAACCAAGTGGATTTATCTTAAATAAAACCCAATTTTTAATAGAAACTTGTGATGCTACCATATTCCCATACACATGAAAACAAAAATTTCTTATTTCTTATGTAAATTAAGAAAGTACTCTACCCAAGCATCATGAGGAAATTCCTTACTATTCATAGGTGGTGTATGCTCACAAAAATTATCTTCCTTCTCATTTCTTGATACCTTTTTATTCTCGTCTTACCCAAATGGATGTTCTTTCTTGCCTTGACCATGGTTTGGGTGAAGTTGAGGATGGAGTTTCCAACATTTATAATCATAATATCCTATAATTTTGCAATGGAAACAATAATTGTTAGCTTTAACCACATTCAGATTAGGTTTCTTTTTACCTTCCTTGAGTGTGACTTTTTCCTTCTCTTTCTTGGACTTTGGTGAGTTTTTCTTTCATTTTCCATCCATACTATGAAATTTATGCTCCTTAATGGTGTTATTCATTTTACACATAAAACCACAATGGTTATTTCTTCAACAAACTATTAATGGAACTTGTAATTTGAAATATTTTTTTTTAGGCCCATTCCTTTTGAAATTTGAACAAAATATGGAATTCTTATTCCTTTTGAAATTTGAACAAAATATGGAATTCTTACTCACATGCACAATTACCTCCTTAGTATTGGCTAGTGGTGAATTAGGTCGTGTGAAATCTCCCCATTTCTTCTTCTCTTCCTTATTCTTTTGAAGTGAGATATTTGTCTTCTTCCTAATTTTTTTACTCTCTCTAGAAGCTTATTTCATAGTATATATATTTTTTTTAATTTTCAAGTTGTGTACTTTTTGTAATTCCCCAAGCCAACATGCTTAGACAAAAACCTGATGAAATAACTTTTTTTTGAAACAATGACAACAATATCATTAATCCAACATGTTGAGATATTTGTCTTCCTATTTTTTTTACTCTCTCTAGAAGCTTATTTCATAGTATTTTTTTTTTAAATTTCAAGTTGTGTACTTTTTGTAATTCCTCAAGCCAACATGCTTAGAACAAAACCTGATGAAATCACTTTTTTTTTAAACAATGACAACAATATCTTTAATAGAACTAACATATGGCATACTATCTATGGCGAAGGAGAGACTATGCGGGAACAATAACGACTCCGGGAGTTTGAAATCTTCTGCAAGAGATGGCAATGAGGAGGTGGATTTAGAAGATGATGAGGTTGGATGTTGATTGCGACGGGTTCCTTGGTTGCAGTGGCTGGTGGGAGGGAAGAGGCATGGAGAAGGTGGATCGTTCTTCTTTGTGGATGTGGTTGAGGTCGGCGTGGTTGTGGTCGTTGCTAAGGGTTTGGTGTTGGGTGTCGATGTTGTCTGGTTGTTGGGGCTATGGTGCTCTTTCTCTTCGCTAGTTGCTAGTTGCTTGGCTGTCGTTGGGGTTTTTGATGAGGGCACAAACCCGAGACACATAAAATAACCCACAAACAAGAGAACAATTTTATTATTCAGAAAATGGAACTTCTTACATGCAGAGGACCTCAAATCCCCAAGTTCTACAACACATGCAAGCTACAGAAAGCTACAGAATAACCCTTTCACAATATGCGAGCTTGTCCCCAAAAATTAGAAAACCCGCCCATAAATAGAGGTCCTCATTTTTTTGGAGCCAAAACAACATTCAATTTTAGTTTAGGCAGTTTGGCGCCGAAAATTTACACATGAAGTTCAAATTTCAAAAGAGCATTTGCAATGGTATCTTCTAGAAAGTGCGCCAACTTCGCGGGGTCATAACTTTTGATCCAAGCCTCCAATTTGAGAACTGTTGGAAAGGTCTCAAAGTCAAGAACATGCTCAAAATCTGCTACACCAATTTTGGCAAGTTTCAGGTCCGATTTGGGAGCTCTAAGTGCATCAAATCCCACTCGAAAGTTTTTCAGGTGCAAATCTGGGAAACTAAAACTGCAATATCTTTCAACCCAAGAACCGAAATTAAAAACCGTAAATTGGGAATTTCATTATGACGAAAAGGGTATCCAAAAATGTAAAAACATCTAAAAAATAAGAAACTTAAAATTTAACTATTTTTGGGTGATGCAAGATTGCCCTTACACCACTGGATGCTCCTGCATCAGACACCCAGGGTAATTTGAGAAGTGACCCCGTCACGTCTCAGATGGTTGAGGAAAACCCAAATGGTCATTCGCTGCCTTAGATAGCGAGGATGAATCTTCAACATGCCTTCCTCTCCATTTCACCAGATATTCTTCATACTACCTGTTTTTGGTACTCCTTCCCACACGACTATCCAAAATTGCTTCAATCTCCTCCTTTTTTGAAGTAGGTGTTGGAATCCTACACTGTTCCATCATTGGTACTTCCTCTATGCCACCTTCATGATACTCTGTCAAATGAAATGTTGAACACAAGGGAAATATTGATTCCATCAGGCAACTCTACCTCATATGCATTCCCTGAATCATGCTTCTTCAAAATCTTACAAGGACCAAACTTCTTCATCTTCAATTTGTTATATGTTCCCACTGGAAACCTTTCTTTCCTCAAGTGGACCATCACTTCATCACCAATCTGAAACTCCTTATACCTCCTCTTCTGATCTACCTTAGCCTTATACTGCATATTCATCTTGTTAATATGTTCTTTTACCTTCTCATGTATATCCTTGATGTGTTCTGCAAAATCTTCAGCTTCAACACTTGTTTTCTTCTCTTGGTCCATCTTCCTCAATTCTGGAGTTGTTTTGGGGCTACCTCCATACACAATCTGGAATGGTGATCTACCAATGCTTCTGTTGACAGAATTGTTGTAAGAAAATTATGCCTGGGGTAAGATCAAGTCACATCCCTTGGGTTTATCTCCTACCAAGCATCTTAGTAGGTTACCCAGACTCCTATTCACAACCTCCCTCTGCCCATCTATTTTTGGATGGTGTACAGAACTAAACTTCAACTTCGTTCTCAACTTCTTCCACAAGGTCCTCCAAAAGTATCCCACAAATTTGGTGTCAATGACATGGAAACAATACTCTTTGGCAGACCATGGCCTCCTCACCCACCTCTTTGAAGAACAGTCGCTACTGGACTGCATCACTGGTCTTCTAACATGGAATGAAATGTGCCATCTTTGAAAACCTATCGTAACCACCAATACAAAGACTTAATCATTTCTCGTGTGTCCTTGGCAAACCAAGAACAAAGTCCATACTTATCCTCCCATGGCCTCTATACAAG
>VDFB02041281.1:31732-48184 GCA_007258455.2 Sequoia sempervirens
TTGACCTTGACCTACAACCATGGTCCTGGTGCGAACTGCCTCACGATCGGCGATCTATCCACACACTCAAGAAAACTTGCTCTGATACCACTTGATAAGGGCGCAAACCCGAGACACAGAAAATAACCCACAAACAAGAGAAAATTTTTATTATTCAGAAAATGGAACTTCTTACATGCAAAGGACCTCAAATCCCCAAGTTCTACAACACATGCAAGCTACAGAAAGCTACAGAATAACCCTTTCGCAATATGCGAGCTTGTCCCCAAAAAGTTACCCAAAAATTAGAAAACCCGCCCATAAATAGAGGTCCTCATTTGTTTTGAGCCAAAACAACATTCAATTTGAGTTTAGGCAGTTTGGCACTAAAAATTTACAACATGAAGTTCAAATTTCAAAAGAGCATTTGCAATGGTATCTTCTAGAAAGTGCGCCAACTTCGCGGGGTCATAACTTTTGATCCAGGCCTCCGATTCACGAACCGTTTGAACCGTTGGAAAGGTCTCGAAGTCAAAAATGCACTCAAAATTTGCTACACTGATTATGGCAAGTTTCGGGGCCGATCCGGGAGCTCTAAGTGCCTCAAATCCCACTCGAAAGTTTTTCAGGTGCAAATCTGGGAAACTAAAACTGCAATATCTTTCAACCCAGGAACCGAAATTAAAAACCATAAACTGGGAATTTCATTATGACGAAAAGGGTATCCAAAAATGTAAAAACATCTAAAAACTAAGAAACTTGAAATTTAACTATTTTTGGGTGATGCAAGATTGCCCTTACACCACTGGATGCTCCTGTATTAGTTTCATGGCTAGCAATTGTTTCTTCTGAGCATTAGGAGTTTCTAGTTTTGGCTGAGGCATCTGTTATGCTTTGTGGTTGGTTTTCTTTCACTCTCTTTGATCCATGCTTTGGGCTCCGTCCTCTAGGCTCAGCTAGATGCTTTGGTGTCTGGTGGGGTTTTTGGAGGTCTTTTGCATGTGGTTCATGGGTTGAGATTTTCTAGCGGAGTCTAGTGAAGCTTCTTTTGTTTTTGTCTACTCCCTTATGTTGGTACTTTGAAAGGTGTTTTATCCTTTGGGAGTGTCTTTTGTGTTTTTGGGGTGTTCTTTTGCCTTCTAGTGCTCTGCTCTCACAACTCCCCTGTTTGGGGTCGATTTTCCTTAGGAGATTAGGCTGTAATGTTTTCTATGCTATTGAGGCTTTTGGGGAGTGGTGTTTTCCCATCCTTGCTACTATTGGTTGTGGTTATTTGGTTGGCTTTAGTTACCCCTTTATTGCTTGGTTGTTTTGTATCCCCTTTTGGTCCTTATTGATCATTTTTCTTTTGGGGTATGGGTTCGTTTTGGCTACCTCTGCTAGTTGTTCGGAGGTGTTTTTCTCTTTAGAGGTGGTACTGGAGCGGGATGATCCTATTGGGATTTCTCTGCTGAATTTTCTTCTAGTTGGTTTGGATGGGTTGCTTCTCTTGTTCCAATCTTATGCCCATGTTTTCAAATTTATTTTTTTTGTGGGATTTATCACTGGGTCTCTCTTGCTTTCCCTTTTTCTTGAGTTGTTGTTGGGTGTCAGGTTTCTCCCTTCTGCTGGTTGGTTAGCTCTCTTCTCTTTACTCCAATCTGAGTCTTCTTTTGAGGTGAAGATTACTCTTGTTGAGGTGGAGCCCTCTTTTCTAGAGGTAGAGTTGGGGATTGTGGTTTTGTGGGGGAGCTTTCCATGTTGCTGGTTTGCTTTGTTATAGTACCTATTGAGGTGATGTGCGCTCCTATGGAGATGGAGTTGTTTCTTGTTACAAGCTTATTGCAGTTGTGGTAAGGGCCTTCTTGACATCTGCTCTAATAGAGGGGAGCTAACTCCTTTTGAGGTGGGGTCTATTTTAGCTTGTCATGTGCAAGGTTGCTGCAAGAGATCATCTTCTTCCTATTGGTGTGCTTGGGTGGCCTTTTGCTTGGTGGCTCTCAAAGGTGATCATGTGTGCTGTGGATTTATGGACTCCAGTAATCCTAGGTGTGATGTGAGGGACTCTGTTCCTTGTTTTCTTGGGTTTTTTGGGTTTCAAGTCCCTGTTAAAACCTTGTAATTTTTTGGTTGTAAGTGGGATTTAGGTTTCCTGTTAAACCTAGTTGGGCTCAAGTTCCCTTGTAAAACTTGGCTTTTTTGGGTTTAAGGTTCCTGTCAAAACCTTTGTGCAAATCTGGATTGTCATGCTATTTTTTTGTTGATCTGTTGTTGGTTCACTGTTGGTTGTCTATGTTGATTCCTTTTGCAACTTGTTCTTCTTTGTGAGGGTTTCAGGTCACAGTCAAAACCTATCTGTAAATGGTTTTGCATCCATTCAAAACCTATTGTTTTAGGTCCATTCAAAACCTATTTTTCCCTTAATCAAAACAATATCATTAATGGGATAGCATGTTGAACTTGCACAACAATGTGCATAAAATTATTGTTGAAACACAATGATACAATAGAAATGACAACAAGAAAAACCTCACCATTACATAATCAAGGTGTCAACAACAAAATACTTAACAATTATGGGATAAATCCATCACAACGAACATACGAGCTCGAGAGGATGACACTTACATGATGATTGGCTACCAACCCACGATTATGTTCTCTTGCAACACCACTCCAAGATAGGATGAGGGAATCACCAGTCTTCATTCAACACCTAGACACACTTACAACACTTGGACAGAAAGTCCAACCTTCACAAAAGGTTTCCTAACTAGGAGGCACACACTCTCCACTAACTAGAATGACGACGGGTCACTTTAAGGTAACAACATTCTTCCAAAGGCAAGGATATGTCATAAATCTTGATGTACGACACTCGTCAATGAAAAAACATCATGGGAAGACTCACAAGACTAAGATGTACAACTTTTGTTGACATGGTTTTCTCGAGAAATGAATGGAAGACCCTTCAATTGACAAACATAGGACAAACTAAGAAATTGAGGAAACTAGCACCCAAATAGGACACTAGCACCCAAAAGGGATACTGGTGCCTAGAGAGGACATTATCATCCAAACATTGGCATCCATGTTTGGAATGTTGTAGTCCTTATAGAGGTGTTTCCGTCCTGGCCAGTGAGCAAACCCAAGCTAGGGATTGGTCCCTAAGATGTATGCCAAACACCTAGGAACTACCTAGCACAATTGGAATTATGTGCCTCAAATTCACGGGTGGACCCCAACTTGGTCGTCATCAAGTCAAATTACACCAAGTGATGAGTTCAAGCCTTTATTGTCATCCTGCGGCGTCTCATGGAGTGACTGGCGTTGGAGCGGTACTTACCGCTACCCCGCAGAGGTGTTAGATTGAGCTTGCGGTAGTGTGGTGTTACCGCCACCCCGTGGTGCTTCCATGTTGACTAGTGCAGTATAGCGGTGGTTACCACTACCTCATGGCAATGGCCGAAGGTTACTGTGATGGTGTGGTATAGTCACCGCCACACCGCGATGGTGTACAAAGCTTGGTGCGGTAGATATTTCCATACTGCGACGGGCTAGTTTGTGTGTAGTGGTGGACGGTGGATGACTGGATGTATTTGACGGGACAATGAGTTATTGAAAGTTAAATGGTTTGTGACCAATTGTGTATGGGATTCAAATCGAACTAACTCCTTAGTTGAATGGAAAACATAAAATGAATGTGAATAGGCATTGTAACATTTTGGAATGTAGCGAGTACTATGTTGTTTGATCGGATAGCGAGGTTGATCAGAGAAATGTAATGTTGCTGAAGTTGATATTGTGAATTAACACCTAGAAGCACAGTTATGTAACTTTGTATGTAAATTTTCTTTTTACTATAATACAAAGATATCTTGTGTGGGTTTTTCTCCTATAAGGATGTTCCCACATAAAACTGGTGTTCAATTTTGTGTGTTGTTTAATTGTCTATTTTTTTTACTTTTGAATGTGCATCTTTAAATGGAACTATAATTGAATTTAAATGAACTGTCTATAATTCTTCCCTGAGAATTGGCATTAGGAAGTGATTCCACACTTAGCTTTCCTTACAAGTGGTATTAGAACCTGGCCAATTGTGTTACCCTTGAGGGTAGGATGGGTTTTTTGTGCTAATTATGTTCAGTGGGAGTCTTGTAGGGAAAACTGGTTGTCTATATTGCAGATTTGAGATGGAAAGTACATCTGGAAGAGTAGAAATTGAGCAATTCAATGGTGGCAATTTTGAGTTGTGGAAACTCAAAATGGAAAACTTGCTTGTGGATAGAGATCTTTGGATTGTTGTTTCTGGATCGAAACCATCAAGCATGAAACAAGAAGATTGGGACCTTGCATATAGAAAATCCAAAGGGTTAATAAGACTTTGTCTGGCAGACTCAGTTCTCTTGAATTTCCATGAGGAGAAGACTACATCTTCTTTGTGGAAGAAAATTGGAGATATTTATTAGGGAAAGTCTCTGGAAAATAAGTTGTTCCTAAGGAATAAGTTATATTCCTTGAAGATGGAGGAAGGAGCATCTCTAGTAGACCATCTGAACTCATTTAAGATGAAAGTTGCTCAGTTGGTGTCTGTAGGTGTAAAGATTAATGACGAGGATCGTCATATGCTTTTGTTGCACTCTTTACCTGACACGTGGGACCACTTGGTGATGGCTATTGGAAGTACAACAACCACATTCAAGATGGAAGATTTGGTTGCTTCACTACTATTAGAAGAAATGTGGAGGAAATATTTTGAGATGACTAAGGAGGCTCTTGTTGTTTGGGGTAGGTCAATGGAAAAATGCAAGAAGAAAGAAAAGAAGTCAAGGTCCAAGTATGAAGGGAGATCAAAGTCTCCTGGTAAAAAGCCCAAGGTGAAATGTTGGAATTGTGAGCAGCCTAGTGATGTTTGAAAGGATTGCAAAGAGGAGAAAAAGAAGAAGAAGATGAGTAACTCTTCTGACAATGATTCTTCTCAAAGTGATGAAGATGCCTTCATTGCAGCCTTGGAAACCTAGACATCAGATGATGTTTGGCTAATTGACTCAGGTGCATCTTTTCACATGACATTTCATAGAGATTGGTTTACAAAGTACGAAAAGTATGTTAGTGGAAAGGTGTATCTTGCTAGTGATTCATACCTTGAAATTGTTGGTCATGGAAGAGTTAGAATTCAATTTTCAGATGGAATAATTAAAGGAATTGGTGATGTAATGTACATACCAAGTCTCGCTCATAATTTTCTATCTGTAAGTAAGCTAAATGATGTTGGCATGCAAGTTTCCTTCTCAAATGGTGGTTGTAAAATGGCAAAAGGATCTATGGTGTTGGCCAAAGGTCCATGCATTGGCACTCTATATAAGTTGGATGCACATGTTGTTTAATGTAATAGTGTCTTTGTAAATTCGGGCAAATATTTTTGTGTTGAGAAGGATAACGTAATTCCTGTTGGTGTGAATTCATTGGAGGTGAAGCTTCCAGCAGAGAAGACCATGTTGTGGCATCATAGACCTAGTCACATAGGTGAAAAAGTCTTAAAAGCATTGAAAAATAAAAGCATGGTTGAAGGGATCAATGATTGTAATCTTGAATTTGATTTATGTGAACATTGCATATATGGAAAGCAACACCCTGTTTCATTTTATTCTAGTCCTCATAAACCTTCTGGCATACTAGATTATATTCACTCTGATGTATTTGGTCTAGTAAATGTTCCTTTGTTATCAAACTCTAAATATTATGTTTCGTTTATATATGATTATTCGAGAAGGGAATTTGTGTATTTTCCAAAAATAAATCAGAAGTGTTTAGTCGATTTAAGGAATTTAAAACCTTGGTAGAAAATCAGACTAGAAAGAAAATTAAATGTATGGGGACGAATAATGGCGGTGAATTTTGTTTTGCAAACTTTGAAAGGTATTGCAAATACCATAGGATTAAAAGGCATAAAAATACACCTTACACTCCATAGTAGAATGGAGTTGTTGAAAGGTTGAATAGAACGTTGATGGAAAGGGTGAGAAGTATGTTAAGAAGTGTTGGTCTAGGGAAAAAATTTTGGGTTGAGGTTGTAGCTACAACATGTTACTTGGTTAATAAATCTCCCACTTTGGTGCTCATCAATAAGACACCTTTGGAAGCATGGTTTGGTAATAAGCCCTCTTTGATACATATTCATGTCTTTGGCTGTGAGGCGTATGCATACGTTCCTAGTGAGAAAATATCTAAATTGGAGAACAAGGTTGTCAAATGTATCTTCATTGGCTATGGAATTGGTGTGAAAGGATACAAGCTTTGGAATCCAATTACTGAGAAGGTAGTGTATAGAAAAAGTGTGATCTTCCATGAGCTAAAACCTTCTACAATGGATCTATAGTCAGAGATGAAAGAAAAATAGAAGAAGGATGTAGTTGAAATTCCTCTAACTGTAGATAAAGAGGAACTATGAAATTTGAGTGTACATGATACTGAGGAGAGCTCAAGAAGTTCTAAAAGTTTTGAACAAGAAGAAGAACCACAACCTCAACCAGTGAGGAGGTCTACACGTGAGAAGCAGAAACTTGAAAGGTTTGGATATTCTATGTTGGATCCTAGTTGTGCCTATGCTTTGATTACTGGCACTGATGAGCCTAGGACTGTGAAAAAGGCTATTAATATATCTAATTTAGATTCCTGGTTGGAATCCATGAATGAAGAAATGGCATCTTTGAAAAATAATGAAACTTGGTATCTAGTACCTTTGCCTAAAGTTCGAAAGCTTGTTGGCTATGAATAGGTATTTAAGAAGAAAATTGGTCTAGATGGTAGTGTTGAAAAGTATAAAGCTAGGTTGGTTGCAAAAGGTTATTCCCAGGTAGAGGGAATTGATTATGGGGAAATATTTTCCCCTGTAGCTAAGTTGACAGATATCATATTCTATTGTCACTTGTAGCAGTGTGTGACTTAGATTGAGCAAATGGATGTGAATACATCATTTCTTCATGGAGACTTCGAAGAAGAAATTTATATGACCTAGCCTGAGCACTTCATTGAAAAAGGTAAAGAAAATCTAGTTTGCAAGTTGAAGAAATCTTTGTATGGTTTAAAACACTCACCTAGAATGTGGTACCAAAAGTTTGATACCTATGTGTTGTCATTGGGATTTGTGAGATCAAAATTAGATCATTGTGTGTATTTTAAAACTAAGAGTGGTTGTTTACTTATCATTTCCCTATATGTGGATGATATGTTATTTTTTGGGAATGGTAAAGGTGATTTCAGAATTCAAATGCCAGTTGTGAGCATAGTTTGAAATGAAAGATTTAGGTACAACTAGGTTTATTTTGGGGATGGAAATCAAAACGGATAGAAATGTTAGAAAGCTTTAGCTCAACCTGATTAATTATATTAATGTTGTCCTAGAGAGATTTAGTATATTAATGTGTGCAATGGTCTATACTAGGCCAAACATTGCCCAAGCAGTGGGAGTACTTAGTCGGTTTATGGCTAATCCCGGAAGGCCACATTGGGTTGCTGTGAAAAGATTTTTCAGATATTTGAAGGGTACTTTCGAGTATGCTTTATGTTATCATGGTAACTCAATTCGGTCATAGAGATCAGTTAGAATTCGTGGATATGTGGATTTTGATTGGGCAGGGGACATTGACTATAGAAGATCCACCAGTGGATATATCTTCACGTTATTTAGTGGTGTAGTTAGTTGGACGAGCAAGCGCCTTATCAAAGTTATCAAGAGGTATAAATTTGGTCTGGTTGGACTTGAAGTTGATCTGAGGCATGACTTTCATAGCCACTTGTGTGTGTTTGAGCACATAATAGCCATATGTATATGTGTCTCACCTCTTTGAATACTCACCCAGTGGATAGCCTAGAACTCTATTTCCTTAGAGTGAGGGTGCATTTTTGGACAAATAGCCTAGATCTGATCCACATCATGATGGAAAAATAGTCGAAGCTTGATCCACCCCTTTTGTTTTATTTTTCTTTTCTCTTTTTCTTTGGCAGTGCATGCTTGTGCCTTGTTGTTGCTCCTTATATCATTTTCATGTGTGTTCTTTTGTACCTATGTTGGTTTGCCATAGGATCTTGATCATGCGGGTTTGATCATCCCTCTTGATCGTAGTCATCCTATCCTACTAGCATTGGTACATTGGAACCCCTATTGATGAGAGTTTGTCTACTTTAGTGTGAGTTTGAAGAAAGTTCCTCCTCTCACTAAAGTGGGGGCTAAATGCGGCAACGGAAAAAGTATCCCTCTACTTTTCCTTGCTCGTTTGGGCCCTTCTTGTTAAAATTAAGCATAATATTGCCTTGATTTAGTGTTGTAATGTGTTTAACACATTCACATTAGGTATTGGGCCCTTGTGAGCTAAATGAACTTAATTGTACCTCATTTAAGGTGTTGTAAAGTGTTGTACCACACTTTCACACTTCTAGGGTTTTCATGAATAATTGGGCTTCTTTATGCTTTAATTGGCCTAATTTTTCATCCACAAGCCTCATTTAATGCATCTTTTTGAGGATAATCCTGACATAAATCAACATCCAATCATAATTCATGTCTTTTTAGGTTGTGTGGCCTAGATTTAGTGATCTAGGACTCATATGCCACCTTGGGTGTATGGGTCCCACCTAAGTTTCGGGGCCTCGATCTTGATTTCACATGAATCTAAGTAGTTTTAAAAAATGTGTCCCATAGTTAAGCCTAATGGGACTCATACGCCACTTCTGGCGTATGAGTCACATGTAGATCAAAATTAAATTTAATTCAAATTCTTGGTGGGATTTTATCCTCCTAGATCTGATGTCAGCTTGTGGTGTAATTTTAGGAAATTTGGCATAAACAAGTATAAATAGAAGGTTATTTCACTCATTTTCACCTAGCAAGTTTACAAGTGATCTAGCACCTTGAGTATTCACGCATTATAGAAAATTTGAGTTCACAAGAGCATTCAAGGTTTTACAAGAGCATTCAAGAGTCTTCAAGGGCTATTTATCAAGTGTTTTAGAGAATCATGTCAAAATCTTCATGCATCATGTTTGTTTTTGAGCTAACAATTGTGGTGTAGGGTTTCATGATTAAAGCTAGCATTCAATTCAAGATCTATCACATTTAAGTAATATTCAAGATCTACATCCATTGGTGCCACTTCATAGATGTTTGCAGCACTTTATTGCTAGGGTTTGGTGAGTTTCAACATTATATTTTATCCATTCATCATTCCTTTATCTTATTTGATTTCACTCCAAGGTTTGATTACCAAAATTGTGTTTGACCAAGGAAAACTCCTTTATACTAACAAAACAACATTTTCCACTCTCTTTAGTGTGTGACTTGCAGATCTAGGTTGAAGATCTTCTAAGGAGCAAGTTTGGAGAAATTTTTCAAGTGTTTAAAGTTGTCAAAGTTGTCACCTTGCATTGGAGATCATTGAAAGACATCTACGGGTTACAAATCAGAGTTTAAGACCCGAAGATCAAGTTGAGAAGGTTAAGCAAAGGTTGAAGAGAAAATTAGGGTCTTGATTTTCTAAAAAGGTCAAATTGGACTAATATGCCACTTCAGGTGTATGAGTCCTAGTACAGTCAAATTTTCAAATTTCAAGAGTTCCATACATATCTCTACCAGATTTTTGTTCTTTCCCAAAAACCCTAATTTGGGACTAAATCGCCTAGATTGGCATATGAGTCCCATTAGGCATTAAATTCAGGATATTCAACATTTCAGGACTTCATTCAAGCCTCTATAGGTTTCCAAGTGCACACTTCTGGGTTCTTAGCTTTCTATTCAACTTTGCATACATTTCTAGGTCATTTAGTGAAGTTTTGTATATCATTAGGTTTAGTCATTAAGTTTTGCATATCATTTGTCTTTCAAAGCCCTAGCTTGGTGGTGAACCCCTCTTTAGTTTCTAATCATACCCTAGGACAACCTTTAGCAGATCTCTTTCCTTCATTTTATCCTTGGATTGAGATCTCTAGGGTTTCCTTGAGTGAAATAGGAGGAGCCCTATCTCTTCAAGGATAGAAACCATCTTCCCATTTTTGTCATTTCATTTTGGTGAACCTGCATTTAGAACATTTCATTTTTTGATTCAGAGTGCATCATCATCCTAGATCTAGCTTGCATTAACATTGCATTAGGGTTTGCACTAATTAATTGGCATTCTAGGGTTTCTAATTCTTGCATTGGTGTAAGTGCATATAAGTTGCATTTTTGCATCTTGTTTCATTGAAATTCATCTGAAATCTGAAATTACACTTAGCTTAGACATCATACAAACCAAAAAGCATAACTTTCACTCAGAATTTTCTGATTTTTTTTGCAAAAACCTAAACTAGGACTCATACGCCTCTCTGGGTGGTTTAGTCGCAATACAAGATATTTTTCCTAATTTTTGGGTATTTTGTAGTGATTGTTATTCAACATTCAGACCCCTAAAAAACCCTGTTCGGGACTCATATGCCCCTCTGGGTGATTTAGTTTTGTTCCAAATTTTAAATTGCATTTTCCAACATTGAATTCTTTGTTTCTATGTTTCAATTTGTTGTTGTCAGTCTTCTATTCTAGTTTGCATAGTTTTTGTTTTGTTCATTTCATTCCATTTGGTTCATTTTGTGCATTGCATTCAATAATGGATATGTGCTTTAATAAGCTGTGGATGTCCTTGAAGTGCTTAGTGGATACATGTCAAGTTGTGCTTTTGGTATTGACCCTAATGAAATTGAACTTACTCATGCTCAATCAACTCCTAATTCATGTCCTCCTCTTGATGATGACATCATTGGAGAAGATGATGACAACATGAATAAATTCCTAAACGATTTCCTTAAAAACCTTGAAGAAAATGCATCCTTTTATCCATCCATGGAACAACCAAAACCCCCTATTATCCCACCACTTGAGATGTTTGGTTATTTACATCCTGAAGTTGAAACAAAAGTTGAGCCTAAGTTCCCTACAATAGGTGAACCTAGCTCCTCTACTCAAGCAAACATTCAACTGCATTACGATAACAAAGTAAGCAACACTCCCATCAACCTTGAAGATACATATGGAAAAGGATTCACAATCTTGAGTAAACAACGATGTGATACAACAAGTGAACACGAAATTCACCAAATCCTAGAGAAAATTCCAACAAAAGATACTAAAAGGTGAGGATATCAAGATCCTCTTCTTGGCATAAATGTCTTCCTTCCTAAAGAACATGATAATGACATAAATGGCAAGGAGATTATAGCTCCTCTCACCGTAATCCCAACTAGAGAAATTGGTGAATCCAATAAGCAAAGACAAGAAATTGGTGAATCTAGCAAGCAAAGAAGGCCTTAGAAACTAAAGAAACTGCAATTCCCTTACCCACCAACTGATATTGAAAGTAATTTATAGATACTTCTACACCGAGGACTTATTACATTACCACCCATGCCATAAATTCGATTTCCCAAGATCCTAAGAACAAAAACACATCTCATTGCAGATATCATAGAACTTTCAGACATAGTATTGGTGAGTGTCATTCCCTAAATCAAATCTTTAAGAAGTTAGATATCATAGAAATAGTCCCTTAAAGCAGGACCCTTCCGCTCCTTTCCATGTAATAGTTGTAGAGTATTCCTATTCTCACTATTACATGATATACATGTATTTCAAATCATCCCAAAATTAAAGGAGCTCTTTCCCATCAACTACCTCAGCTCATTCTTGTCCTACACATAGTGGGGGAAAGAATTAGATAGCCTTGTCCTAGTAATGCATTTGTCATTTTCCTTTTGGCTACTTGTCTGCCTTCTATATATGATTAACACGATTGGAATTCGGACGGCCTGCTCATAGGTTGACTCGCACGTGCCTTACTAGTCTTTGCATTCTTTCTTTTTCATTTTTCTTTATATGATTGCATGTGCATAATGTGATCCCTGTATTTTTCTGTTTGATATATCTCTCTCTTTGTGACATTCCTCTATTTGTCTCTACATTCTTCTCTATGTCGTAAATCTTTTAAATATTTTTCTTTATCTTTTCATTGACTTGTTTTTTCCTTTTGGGGAAGACACAATGTGTCGAGACATTCATGTCTCTTCCATGTTGACCCAAAATATTTTTCTTTATCTTTTCATTATCTTGTTTTTTCCTTTTGGGGATGACTCAAGGTGTCAAGACATTCATGTCTCTTCCATGTTGACCCAAAATATTTTTCTTTATCTTTTCATTGTCTTGTGTTTTCCTTGTGGGGATGATGCAAGGCATTGAGACATTCATGCCTCTTCCATGTTGACCCAAAAGTTTTTTCTTTATTTTCACTCTCTTTGTGTCATTCTTCCTATTCTACGAGTATTTGGGGAATGATGACAGTTCTGAGCTCTTTAGAAACATTGTAGCAAGAACATACTGACCCCAGGTCCATGGATCCCTAATGTGTTTGGAGTTTCATTTTGGGGGAAACCCCTCTCTTTCCTTTTACGTGATGTAGCTTTATTTGGAAATATATTACTTGGCATAGGGCTTTCCAAATAAGCTCTCATGTCTTCTTTATTGTTAGCATTTATCACTTTCTACTTTAAAGTAATTGCTCGCAGCATGGTGTTTAGCAATTTCTTTAAAGTGGGGGCATACATTGACATTATTCTTTTGCATTTCATGTTTCATGGTGTAGTCTTCTTACTTCATGCGATGCATTTTTTGCTTTGTGGCAACATTGGGTGTGATGTCCCTCAAGAGCATGATCTCTCTTAGCATACTATATTCCTCTTATTGGCTTGATGTGACATATTGCATCCCCTAAGTTGTGAATCTTCTATTCTTTGATTGGTCCTCTCTTAGAGACATTAGGCATGATGTACCCTAAGTTTAATACCTTACATGAACTAAGAATCCTTTGAACATTACTTACACTATTTTTGCATTTACAATTTTGGTTATATGGCCACCTTGCATAATACACTTTGCTTGCATGTGGTGCCATCTTGTTTGTTCATGTGTATCAAGCATACGAAGCTTTGCTTGCCTCATGAATCTCAAAGTTCATTGTTGTGTGGCACCTTATCAAAGTTATCAGGAGGGACAACTTTGGTCTGGTTGGACGGGAAGTCGATTTGAGGCATGACTTTCCCATAGCCACTTGTGTGTGTGAGCACATATCGACCATATGTGTGTGTCCCACCTCTTTGGATACTCACCCAGCGGACAACCTAGAGTTTCGTTGCCTCATAGTGAGCATGCATTTTTGGACAAATGACCTAGATCTGATCCACATTGCGATGGACAAATGATCGAAGCTTGATCCACCCCTTTTGTTTTTTTTTTCTTTTCTATTTGTTTTTGGCAGTAAATGCTTGTGCCTTGTTGTTGCTCCTTATATCATTTTCATGTGTGTTCTTTTGTACCTATGTTGGTTTTCCATAGGATCTTGATCTTGGGGGATTGATCATTCCTCTTGATCTTTGTCATCCTATCCTACTGGCATTGGTAAATTGGAACCCCTCTTGATGTGAGTTTGAAGCAATTTCCTCCTCTCACTAAAGTGGGGGCTAAATGTGGCAACGAAAAAAGTATCCCTCTACTTTTCCTTGCTCGTTTGGGCCCTCGTTAAAATTAAGCATAATATTGCCTTGATTTAGTGTTGTAATGTGTTTAACACGTTCACATTAGGTCTTGGGCCCTTGTGAGCTAAATGAACTTAATTGTACCACATTTAAGGTATTGTAAAGTGTTGTGCCACACTTTCAAACTTTTCTAGGGTTTTCATGAATAATTGGGCTTCTTTATGATTTAATTGGCCTAATTTTGCATCCACAAGCCTCATTTAATGCATCTTTCTAAGGATAATCCCGACATAAACCAACATCCAATCATAATTCATGTCTTTTTAGGTTGTGTGGCCTAGATTTAGTGATTTGGGACTCCTACACCACCTTGGGTGTATGGATCCCACCTAAGTTTCAGGGCCTCGATCATGATCTCATATGAATCTAAGCAGTTTTGAATTTTTTTTTCCCATAGTTAATCCTAATGGGACTCATACACCACTTTTGGTGTATGAGTTCCATGTGGTCCAAAATTAAATTAAATTCAAATTCTTTGTAGGATTTTATCCTCCTAGATTTGATGTTGGCTTGTAGTGTTGTACTTTTGGGAAATTTGGCATAAACAAGTATAAAAAGGAAGGTTATTTCACTCATTTTCACCTAGCAAGTTTACAAGTGATCTAGCACCTTGAGTATTCATGCATTATAGAAAATTTGAGTTCACAAGAGAATTCAAGGGTTTCCAAGATCATTCAAGAGTCTTCAAGGGCAGTTTATCAAGTGTTTTAGAGCATCATTCAAGAATCAAGCATCATGTCAAAGTCTGCATGCATCATGTTTATTTTTGAGCTAAAATTTGTGGTGTAGGGTTTCATGATTCAAGCTAGCATTCAATTCAAGATCTATCACATTCAACAAAGATTTAAGATCTACATTCATTGGAGCCACTTCATACATGTTTGCAACACTTTATTGTAGAATTTGGTGAGTTGCAACATTACAATTTGTTCATTCACCATTCCTTTATCTTATTTGATTTCACTACAAGGTTTGATTACCAAAACAGGGTTTGACCAAGGAAAACCCCTTTCTACTAACAAAACAACATTTTTCCCTCTCTTTAGTGTGTGATTTGTAGATCTAGGTTGAAGACCTTCTAAGGATCAAGTTTGGAGAAAGTTGTCAAAGTTGTCACCTTGCATTGGAGATCATTGAAAGACATCTACAGGTTACAAATAAGAGTTTTAGACCCGAAGATCAAGTTGAGAAGGTTAAGCAGAGATTAAAGAGAAGATTCAGGTCTTGATTTTCTAGAAATTTCAAACTAGACTAATATGCCACTTCTGGCATATGAGTCCCAGTACATTCAAATTTGTAGATTTCAGGAGTTCCATACATATCTCTGCCAGATTTCTATTCCTGCCCAAAAGCCCGAACTAAATCGCCCAGACTGGCGTATGAGTCCTAGCAATCATTAAATTTAGTATATTCAACATTTCAAGACTTCATTCAAGCCTCTATAGGTTTCTAGGTGCACACTTCTAGTTTCTTAGCTTTCTATTAAGCTTTACATACATTTCTAGGTCATTTAGTGAAGTTTTGCATATCATTAGGTTTAGTCATTAAGTCTTACATATCATTTGTCTTTCCAAGCCCTAGCTTGGTGGTGAACTCCTCTTTAGTTTCTAATCAGACCCTAGGACAACCTTTAGCAAATCTCTTTCCTTCATTCTACTCTTGGATTGAAATCTCTAGGGTTTCCTTGAGTGAAACTTGAGTGAAATAGGAGGAGCCCTATCTCTTCAAGGATAGAATCCCTCTTCCCATTTCCATCGTTTCAATTTCAAAAAATTTGTTTCAACATTTCACAAAGTACACCTTCACTCATGCATTCCAAAACATCACAATTGACTTGAAACTTTCAAATTTTTATAATTTTTCAAATAACCAAAAACCAGAAATTTATTCAAAACACCATTAAAATAGGTTGATTTTTTCCTAATTTAAATTTTTAAAAAACAAAATTTAGTCTGAACTATCAAATTCACTTTTACATCATTTCTCAAAAATTTGGGCATTATAACCATATTTTTGTGAAAATTCCAAAAAAATATAAAATAAATTTTAAAACATGGAAATCTATGAAATGAAAGGCATTTGGGAGGTTTTAACACTCCCCTAATCCTCAGCCAACCTTTCAAATTGAAAACAAATGAGTAAATGAAAAGAGTTTAGATAATTAACTCAAATTTTGCCAAAATTCAAAATGGAGAATACTTCAAGCACACACCATGAATGCACAAGATAACTCCCAAGCACACTCCCCTTCCAATTTTCTAATGAATCCAATCTCATTGAATTCCCCTTCCAAATTCTCCCACAATCCACAAATCAAATTTTTCCAAGATGGGCGTTTTCTCCTCCCACAATTATCTTCACAAAAATACATAAAAAGAAAAGACAACCCTTTTTTCCTATTTACCCATTTTAAATTTTCAAAACAAAATAATATAAATTCATTCTTCTATTCCTTTAAATTGCATTTCCATGAATTTTTCCCAAAGCCTAAATAACCATTTAAATATATTCCTAATTAACACTCAGCCTTTAAATTCATGATTTAAATCCATATAAGCATATATTTGAATTAAATTACAAAAATAAGAATTTAAACAAGATGATTAAATCAAGCATAAACATGCATTTCCCAACCCAAGGAATTTTTCACAAAATAATTAAATAAAAAGTTAACTTCATTTAAATTATTCTATTTTCCCCTTTCCAAAACATGGAAATATTTTGATAACAAACATAAGAAATCACTTAAATTCCTAATATTTTACTTATGAAAAACATGAAATTTAAACCATTAATCTAATAAGACATTTATTGGTAACTCGAAACATAGACGAAATCCAAAATCAGCTCCAAATCAAATTTGGGTTCAAAGAAAGTCAAACA
>VDFB02041282.1:0-15389 GCA_007258455.2 Sequoia sempervirens
AAATGTACACGCTCAAATTAACATTATTTCTACTATTAATCAAGTAACTAAGTTTATTTGATTAATTCATTTTCTACTAACTAATGTCATCTCTTTTAATTAAATAAATCAATATATTTAATTAAAATCCTAATGTTCTAACATCCTCTCATTTGATTTAAATAAACTAGAACATTTAAATTAAATGTCATAAATCAACTAATTTCATCCAAGTTAATTAATCCTAAATTAATTAACTCCTAATACTAATCCCTCATTTCTCTAGCTTTTGACTCAACCTGGGTCAAACCTAAACCCCTGACTAAGCCACCCACTTGCACATGAAAATAAATTCTTTTTAAAATTAACTAATTATCATATTTTCCCTCACAAGGCATATTCCCAAGGAATATTCCTTCATTTACTCCACTTATTTTAGTTTCTTTCCGAAACAATTTCCCCCTAAAATATCTAAACCATATTCATTTAATTCCTCTTATAAGTGCATTAATA
This sequence comes from Sequoia sempervirens, assembly GCA_007258455.2. Lineage (NCBI taxonomy): Eukaryota > Viridiplantae > Streptophyta > Pinopsida > Cupressales > Cupressaceae > Sequoia > Sequoia sempervirens. The sequence goes on from VDFB02041282.1 coordinate 493, forward strand.
TCTCTCACACCTCTCAAATCCTCAACTACATGCATTAACCATGCACATTCTCCAAAATGTGCTCCACTTTCCTCCACTAGCCATGTGACAAGTGTATCAATCTCATTGGCTCTCTTTTAATCCCACATTCCTCCCATCTCTCCATTCTTCAACCCTTCAACCCTATAAATAGAGGCCTTCTCTTTTGAAGTTTCATCCACAATTTCATGCAATATTATTATTCACAATATTATCCAGGTTAGCATAGAATTTCTCCATCATATCTAGGTTCTTTCCATTTTGTTCATCATACATCCATCATCAACCTTATCAAGGGATTGGGAAAGGGCCACTTTCCACATCAAAGTAGCACCAATCTGCTATGGGATAAGGTATGCAACATGCTTTTTTGTATGCTCTCAATTAGTTTCTTTGATCTTTCATTGTTTTATTTGCATTATGAAGCATATTGGAATATCTTGTAGGGATGTTTGATTTTCCTTGTTTAAACTGACTAACAATGCTTATATATGTTAAATTTTAAGCATTTGCAAGTTTAGCATCTACATGTAGTTTATACAAATTGACAAAATTTCAGAATTTTGAAAGTTAAAAAAAAATCTTGTCACAAGGACAATAGAATAAGAAAAGTTCCTAAAGTGTCATGCCAAGCAAAACAACCATATGAAGCCATAAGCTATACAAACTGCATCTAACACCAAAGATGCACAAAGATAACAATACATGCAATGTGAACTATATGTGAAAATCAATGCTTCAAAACATAGAATGATACATATATGCCTATATATATTGAAGAAAAATAGAGTAACTGTATAAGAGGTATTAGAATAACACTTATTCGCTACTAAACATTATAGACAATAAGGGAAATTGGAAAAGAGCTAGTATAAAAACACTTAACAATCATAGGAAAATGAATTTCTCCATCCATACAGAGCCATAATCTCTTCAAAGTCTCCAAATTGGGTATAATGCCAAAGATACAAACATATAACAAGGAATAATAAGCAGAGAATGAAAGAAATGATCAATAAATTAATCATTCTAACACCTCTTATACTTTAAAATATGGAGAATAGAAGAGGAAAACTACGATAATGAATAGTTTTCTAAGGGGAATTGGAAAAAAGAATTATATCAAGAAGAATAGTTTGTTATGGAGAAATTCAAACAGTTGAGAAAAAATAGAATGTCACATACCATTTCGCAAGATAGAAAATACTCACAAAAGCCTCTTGTGCTGCTCAAATTTCTTTTTTTGAACCTAATTCAAATGAAGAACTCAGTGCAAGTGAAGAAATTGTTGTTACATCTTGTCCACATATTGACATAATGTCAGGTAAGCTCGAATACGTGCTCCAAACTCATATCTAGACAACAATTTCTTCACTTGAACTGGGGTCTTCATTTGAACTGGGTTCTTCACTTTGAATGTTGTTTGTAATTTCACATACACACATGTCCACATATAATTTTTTTTTGGTGAAGATTAAAAATTATAGAAAAACATAAAATCACATAAAATGACATGAAATCGAAAACCCAAAATTCCACAATTTGCAAAATTGCAAACAATCTTTACAAAAACAATATAATAATTTGTTAAATGAGGGAGCTTCAAATAGATTAGGGAAAAATAATATCATGAAACATATTGTCTAAAGAGACAAGCAATCTAATATGTAACTATTGGCTTGTGATTCTAAATTCGAGCTACATTATCGGCACATTGTATTATAGACAAATAGGAAATTGTAAAGAACTATTAGTAAACATACATATATACGCCATATATATACACATGTATATATATATATGTAATATATATATATATGTATATATATATATATATATATATTACACACATATATATATATATTACATATATATATGTGTGTATGTGTGTGTGCATATATACATATATATTGCAGAAAAATAGAGTAATTGTACATGAGGTATTAGAATAACATTTCTTCTCCACTAAATATTATAGAAAATAAGGGAAATTGGAAAAGAGCTATTAGAAAAACACTTAACAATCAAGGAAAATGATAGATGTTAAAAAACAAACATATAACAAGGAATAATAAGTAGAGAATTAAAGACATGAACAATAAATTAATCATTCTAACACCTCTTATACTTTAAAATATGTAGAATGTGAGGAAAACTACAATAATGAACAATTTTCTATGGGAACTGGAAAAAAGAATATCATGAAGAACAATTTGTTATGGGAACTTCAAACAATTGAGAAAAAAATAAAATATCCCATACCATTTCGTAGGATAGAAAATACTCACAAAAGCCTCTTGTGCTGCTCACATTTCTTTTGTTGAACCCATTTCAAATGAAGAACACAGTAAAATTGAAGAAATTGTTGTTAAACCTTGTCCACATACTGATAGAATTTCAGGTAAGCTCGAATACGCTCCAAACTCAAATCTATACAACAATTTCTTCACTTGAACCGAGTTCTTCATTTGAACTGGGTTCTTCAATTTGAATGTTATTTGTAAGTAATTTCACATACACACATGTCCACATATAATTTATTTTGGTGAAATATTTAAAATTACAGTAAAACACTTAAGAATCAAAGGAAAATGACACATGATCGGAAACCCCAAAATTTCACAATTTAAAAACTTAAAAACAATCCTCCTTACAAGAACAATAGCATAACTAGATATAGGGAGCTTCAAATAGATCAGGGAAAAAGACTATCATGAAACATATTGATACAAGAAAAGTAATCTATGTAACAACTGGCTTGTTAATTCTAAATTCAAGCTGCATTATTTGGCACTCAGTATTATAGAAAAATAGGGAAATTATAAAAGAACTATTTGTAAAACATACATACATATATACATTTATACATATATACATATATATACACATGTGTATATATATGTGTGTATATATATATATATATATATTTATATGCATATAGATGTATACACACACACGCACATATATACACACAATGTGAACTGTATGTGAAAATCAATGCTTCAAAACATAGACAAATACACACACACACACACACACACACACACACACACACACACATATATATATATATATATATATTGAAGACAAATAGAGTAATTGTATAAGAGGTATACAAGACTTATTCAATCAAGCAAATGTTATAGAAAATAAGGAAATGGAAAGATCTATTGGGAAAACACTTAACAATCACAGGAAAATGATAGATGTTTGAAAACCAACACTAAATAGAACTTTAAAATATGGAGAATAGAAGAGGCAAACTACGATTATGAATAGTTCACTATGGACAACTAGGAAAAAGAATATCATGAAGAACAATTTATTATGGGGAACTTCAAACATTTGAGAAAAAAAGATAGACAAAAAGGGAAATTGGAAAAGAGCTATTAGAAAAACACTTAACAATCACAGGAAAATGACACATGTTGGAAAACCCACATTAAATTGAGCTTTAAAATATGGAGAATAGAAGAGGCAAACAATGATAATAAATAGTTTTCTATGGGGAATTGAAAAAAGGAATATCATGAAAATTGTTTGTCATGGGGAACTTCAAACAGTTCAGAAAAAAAGGGAAATTGAAAAAGAGCTATTAGAAAAACACTTAACAATCACAAGAAAATAAAAGATGTTTGAAAATGCACATTAAACGTAACTTTAAAATATGGAGAATAGAAGAGGAAAACTACGACAATGAATAGTTTTACAGGGGAACTGAAAAAGAATAATATCATGAAGAACAGCTTGTTATGGGGAACTTCAAACAAATTGAGAAAAATAAATCATGAAACATATCTATACAAGACACATAACATGTTCCATCCAAACAAAATAACCACGACAATTAATAGTTTGTTATAAGGAGCTTCAAATAGATGAGGGAAAAAGAATATCATGAAACATATTGGTACAAGACAAGTAGTCTATGTAACAATTGTAAGAGGTGTTAGAATAACACTTAAGAATCACACACAAATGACAGATCAATGGAAACCCACATTAAGTAGAAGTTGTTAAGCCAATGGGTACCAATAATTTGTACAAAATGGGTATAATGCCATAAAATTAATTGAAAATTTGAGCTACATTATCTGACACTAAATATTATAGACAAATAGAGAAATTCTAAAAGAATTATTAGAATAACACTTAACAACCTCTAAACTAATTTTATCTCAAATATCTTTATTCTTTCATACTAACCCTCCACATATATATATATATATATATATATATATATATATATATGTGCAATCACTCCTATGTTAATCTGCAATTGCTCCTATGTTAATGGGTATACCACCGAAGATGCATACACATAGCTACAAATAATAAACGAAGGCACCTGAAAAAATTACTAATCCTAACCATATTTTTGACAAAAGAAAGCAGATTTCACTGCAATTTCTCCATCCATACACAACCATAAATTCTTTGAAGTCTCCAAAATGGGTATAATGACAAAGATACAAACATATAAAAAGGAACAATAAGTGAAATGGCGAAGACATGAACAATAAATTAGTACATTCATACAAAATACCCATGTAAAAATTTTGAGATTTTGAACTTCATGGAGTCTGCAAAATTACCTCAATCACTTTATAAACAGAGCCAAAGGAAATGATTTTTACTATAGTTTGGTATCAAACCAACACCACAATGGCTCTTTTGACAATGAAGCTTAATCAATATATTTTCTAGCACATTTCAAAGTATACTTTCCCACACTGCAACATTGAATATTGCATTTACTTCATCCATCACCATCATACAACAATGCTAGGATGCATTAACCCTCGTGCAAGCAAACACTTACCATTCTGCTTCCCTGTATCGAGGTGACCAACTCCACCACCACCAAGCCACGTAATTAGCAAGCTCCATGTCATCATAAAAAACCTTGGGGAAGTCACCATTGACGGAGAGATCTTCGGGGCCAACAAATCCTAGTCACAGCTGGGATGATGAAAAATACCAGAAAAAAATTCAAACAAATAGCCTATTGGCTAATAAAAAACAAAAATGATATTAATAATCATGTTTATTATAGTATTTATTTTTTCTTCTTGATTTATAGATCATGGGTACTAAAAGAGCTACATTTTCTACTAGATTTATATGAATTTTGATATGGAAAATAATATATTAGTCAATTAAAATTATAAGAACTAATAGATATTAGTCAATTAGATTATTGATAATTTATTTTTGAATATTATTTGTTAAAAAATTACATATAAACTTTACAAAAAAAAATATTTATTTTATCCAAAAATTATTAGAATATAATTGATAATAATCAATTGGAAAAATATGATTAACTAGTAATATATTCTATTAATATATGAAACCGATTACCATTATGAATTAGTTTTGACTATTAGTTTCTTTTAGAGATACTAAAATGCTAGTTTCCTTGTTCATATTGGCCTAATAATAGTGTAGGGTCCAATAGTTGTGCAGTCAATTGTGATTATAATACCTAGTCTTACCACATATTTATACTATTTATTGCAAATAAATATCCCAAATGTAAATAAAAAAAAACCAACTGTTGATCAAAAGTGGACCCATAAAACACATGAGAACCTCTAAATGTTATATAAAAAAACATAAATACATTCATGAAAAAGTGAAATAAGTATTTTTTGTTTCAAATAAAATATCATAACTATCTACTATAAGTGTGACATTTAAAAAATAAAATGTGCATTTAATAAAATAAGGCACTCATTTAAATAATATTGTTATCATAGTGAAAATATATTGTTCTTATGTGTACAACTATTGGGGTAGCAATGTACAAGCATTGGAGTATTTTATATGAATAGTTTGTCCTATCACAAATATAAAAGGTGAGCATGATAAATACCATGTATTTCCCCATTAAATGTGTAGGATTTTCAAAAAAATTTAGTGTTCAACTATTGGTCCATTTTTGTTTGATATAAGTTGTATTTTAAATAATTATGTGTTGTTTTTATAACAACAAATATTTTTTTTGTGTTCAACTATTGGTCCTTATGCGTTGAATATAAAATTAAGAGATATCAAATATTTATGGTTACCAATAGGTATTTGGTCCATTTAGCTGCATATTAATTTTATTTTAAATTAAAATATGATATTTTACAAGCAACAAATGGTATTTTTTTGTTCAACTATTGGGGGTCCCATGATTAAGTTTTAGTCGAATCTTTAAAAAGTAAAATTTTAGACACTTCTCAATAGATGTGCTGATGTGGTGAAATGCATGATGAGTCACACCTCCAAACCTTAGTTATAGATAGATAAGAGGCCAATCTACATTTCAAAAAAAAAAAATGAAGGTTTACGACATTCTAGTCAATTGCTACATGTTGACAAAGTTAACCCGCATGACTATCCCTCTCTCCCCTAACATTAAGTTTTATTTTCGATGAAAATGATGTATTTAAACTTGTGCTTAATTTGCAAGGTGGAGGTTGATTCATGTTGATTATGGTCTTTCACTAACCGACCTATATTCGATCTTGCACAATGTGCTTGTCTTCCAATATTTCACATCATGTTTTATTTCAACTTTGCATCTAATCCAAGAATTTCCAAAAGAAAAAAATATGAAATACATAAAATAATTTTTGGGATCCAAAAAAATTCTTTCAAAGTCTTTTGTAGAGAAATGTGGCAAAGATTTTAGGAATTTGTTACAAGTATTCAATATGTTATAAGGCTGGAATGTTCTGTTCTCTTTTACCTTTTAATCTATTGGCCATTCAAGGTGAATGAATATCTCCACATGTATGAGATGAATATATTCAGTGAGTGGTTTTTGAGAATAAGTGATCCATTGCCACTTAAATTCGAGTTTTTAATATGAAGATTTTAGTTCTTTATAATAACATCAAAATCCAATAACTCTTTTTGTTTTCTTTTATTTTATGTTTGATATATTATATGTCAATTTGCATCATTTTCTTCATATTCATTTCAAGATATTCTTATTGATGTATTTAATGTATACAAACCTTTTTTTTTAAATTATTTTAAAAATTCTCTTTTCATAATCAATAGCATTTGTAGGAACAATATGCATGACTTACCTTAGCTTCATCATATAAGGATAGCTTATGTGCCAATGAACATCAACATTATATGCTATTTAAGAATCACCATGCATATTTCATTTTAAAACCTTCACAAACCAAATACAATAAATCAATCACAAAGTTTAACTACTTTTAACAAATAAAAGAACAAAAATAAAATCCTATACAAACATCTCCTTAAGTGTAGCTTAGGTGGATAAAATGATGTGTCTCAATAAATCAAGTCTAATGAGGTACCCATGTACAAGAGTTCCCTCCTTATGAAAAAATCCCCCTCAAAGGAATAGTCCCAAAATAGAGAGAGAAAAGACTGTACCCAATGTAGAGAGAGACAAAGTGAAAGTATAAGAAGCCCTCCTTGAAGTGGGAACCTTTTGCACCCAAAAAAATCATGCAAATGAAGAAAATTTCTTTTGGTGAAGGGTTTGGTGAGAATATTTATGATTTTCCTTGATATTGGATAATTATTTTTTATATTAATCATATGATAATAAAATGTCTCCTAGATGTAGTGCATATGTATCTAATTTTTATTGCTCTAAAGTTATCATAGAAGATGATTGTATGTTTACAAAATAGAATGAAAAAGATAGTGAGAATATGAATCCAAATAGCCTCAATAGAACCACTGAACAACCCACAATACTCAACATCTATAGATAAAAGAGTGTAGTATAATTGTTATTGTTTAATCAACAAGCTAGATCAAAACTAAGTGAGAAGGAATACCCTAAAGTAGACATGTGATCCTAAGAAGTACCTAGCCAGTCTAAATCTATGTTACTCACCAAGTCAATATCCACATATATTAATAGTAAATTGGGTCATCCCATAGTAATGGGTTACAAACTTGGGACATCTTGATTTTTACATGAAATCACATATGTTTTAGAAAAATTATTGATTTAACCCTTGAGGGGTTCAATATAAAAGACTTTAATTGAAGAGGGTTAGATAAGACTCCCTTGATTAAACTACCTTGAAAATAACTCTTCTAGTCTTAAATTATACCCACCGTGGAGTCTCCTTCGCACCTATCAAAATGTTGACAAAAAACCACTTTTTCTTTACCTTTTGAGGGATCAAATAAAGTCATTTAGAAATTATATTTTGTTAGAATGTATTTATTATTATAAGCTTTCCAAAACGTATAATTTTATTTTTTTAAATTTTAATATTATATTTATATTTTATTTCTTGTAAATGTAGATTTTTCACCAAACTTCAAGGTATTTGTTTCACACGTGGAAAAATATGAAAATAGAGAGAAATAAATTAAAAAAATGTGTGTACCAGGTATTGATATCCTTGTTTCAACAAAAAAATTAATTAATTTCAATACATAAAAAAACAAGTTATGTGTTATGACATACACCTATGTCCAGATTATAATTACCCCGACTTTAATTTAACTAATTAAAATTATTTATTTAGTCTATTGGACCAATTATTCTTGATTATAATTTATACGAAGATCCCACATGGTCATTGGTTGAGTAACAATGTATGAAGAATAACTCGTGTCATCTTTTTGTTCATGAGTAGCAACGTACTTAGTGGGTACTAAAAATATGCACTTATTTTTATTAGTCATTGCAATATAGGATGTAGATATATAGGATACGTTTATCTAAAATATGGGCCACTAATGTGTAGGATGACTTCAAATAATTTAATCGTATGAATGTTATCATTGGTCTATACAAGAAGTGCTAAGTACCATTACAATAAGGTTTTCTACTATTTTCCATAGATAAATGATTAAGTAATGTAGGGACGTTGAAGAGGGTGGTGTCTCCATGTAATCTAACTATGAAAGTACATCAATTTAACTATTTATTCCTATAGATTTTCAAATGTGTAGTTGGTATGGCTATGGTAATGTAGAAAAAAATATCTAGGGGATATCAAACATAGTAGGCTTGATTAGAGACTAATTGAGTAGTAAATTTGTCTCCTAAATATATGAATCAAATAATTTGAGACATGAACTTGTGTTGACAAGGTAGTTGGGAAATGGTGAGATGATAGGTTCACGGAGGGAACTATAGTAATTGTGTAAATAGATAAATCAAACAATTTAAGCCATTTTTTGGTACAGAGAAGGTTGTTGGGAAATGGTGAGATGTTAATCTCATGTGGCATGTACTTTGAACTAAAATGGGACCCAAGTTCTTACATATGGGTCATTATTCTTATAGTCAATTAGGGCCAAATTTTGGTGATGATTGGATGCTATGATAAGGTAAGTACATGATTGGAGAATCTTATCTCCCAAATTCTATAGAGTCCTAATGAGAAGTAAATATTTGAATAGAGATATATCCTTTAGTGTGTTTAAAAAAATGTAAGCATATTAAAGTATCTAGGGCATATTGTAATATTATATATATGTTTGTTCCTCTCTAAATAAAATATATTTTAGCATTTTGTACAAGATTTCCTAAGTGTATTTTAGGGGGTCTATTTGAAATGGTTAAATTATAAGTTTTGTTTATTCTAAAGAGGGGCAACTATCCTATATATATTTCTTCATAGTTGTATGTCTCCATGTAAATAGGGTGCTTCAATAAATAATATTAATTTTAAAGTCACATTTGCTTGATTTTTGTTATTAATATTTAGTTGGTGTTATAGATCATAAAATATTTTCAAGGTATCTTGAGAAGTTTTATAGTGGCATATTAGACATCCGTATGTAGTAATTGATATTTAAAGTAGATAAATCTATGTATTTTCCTCTTGTCCTATTGATCTGCATATGTATCCATGTATAGTTCTTATTTTTGAATGAATAAATTATCATCATTGATTCATTTTTTAGTACTAGTGTAAGTTATTGTTCTATCCTCATTTATAACTAAATAATATGATTTATTTAAAATCATTTGAGAGATTATGATTAACAAATATTTAGAGAGTGTTCCTATGTGGATTCCCATTTGTATATGTTGTAAGTGAAGTGTAAGATCTGGTCTATATTAAGGGAAATAAATAGTTATTTATCTTTTTTGCATGTGCAATTTGTAGTTTTATCTACAATAATAGAGGTCTTTGGTTAGTTTCTAATTGTAAGCCAACACTCATAGTGACAAATATTTGGACCATTAGTGTTGATAATATATGGCTTGTTGAAGACCATGTGCTATTACTTCTCTTTAATTATCCTATTTCATATCGCTTGCTATTACTTCTCTTTAATTATCCTATTTCATATCTCTTGGAACAAGGTCCATGTTTTATAGAGATAAAAGTACAAAGGACAGTCCCACTTCTTGTAATTTTTTTCTTAGCTAACCAAATATGATCATGATTCTCATCACTTTATCTAGGAAACTCCTAGATATTGAATGATTTATCTTGGATTCTTAGTTTGTAGCCTTGAGAGTCAACATTTCAAACTTATACTCTTTACAAAAATCTCACTTTTAATGCATTAAAAATTATTTTAAGAAAATTTTCTTTCTTTTTAATATTTCTTTTAAAGTATATTTTATCATCTATGGTGAACACTTATATCATCAATTACAAAATAAATGGTATAAAATACTGAAATAAATATATTTATTCATTATTAGTATATGCTTTTATAAATGAAATTAAATAATATATACTAATGTTTTAAACAAATGTTCACAAAACTAACATAATATTGTAAACAAAATCTTATTACACTTCTAATTCTTTCACACAAAAAAAACTTAATTATTTCAAGATTTGTGCAAAATATATTTTAGGAATCATTTTCTACATAAATCATTTTATTAACAAACTTGGTTGTGTTGTATCCATCTTACTCAAAACATATAAAATAAACAACATAATTATCTAAGCCATCCAAAGAGTAAAAAAAAAAGAGCATTCCATACTCATGATTTGGTAATTTTTTTCACAATATTGTGAATCTCGATTGTATAATAGTAATACCAAAATATTGTACTGACACTCATATCCTAGTGAAAAATATGAGTTTATCATTTACAAGCTATTAAAATAGTAAAATGTAACCAAATTTTCCAAAGCATATTTTCCATATTGTTCAAAGACATAATGGAAGAACATGGAGAATCTTCAGAGTAGCAAATCAAATAAAAAGCTATATGGGAATAGCATAGATAGCGATTGGGCTTCTAACTGTGTAATTAGCATAGCTCCATGTTAAGGAACCTGAAATCAACATGTTGGTAGCAATAGATCCACCTTTAATTGTAACATTATATGATAACTTTTGGTTCAAAGAAGAAAATGATAATGTGTTTGGGTCAACTATCACATCTATTCCAGAGGGTGCAAAAACACTAGCTTTGTATGTACTTTCTGCAACTCCTACATTAGTAACTATTCTAGGAAATATAGCTTGAATAGGCTCTCCTGGGATGGCTGCAACCATTATTGAAGGGTAGTTAAGTTGTCTTCCTCCATTTTTAGATGGCTCTATGGAATCACAACTACTAAAGTCTCCTGTCACAAAACGTAATGTGGTATCATTGTAACCTTCCCTACAAAGAAAATTGATGTAATCATCTATGGTGGCATCATACACAAGCCCTGGATTAATTGCCATAATTGGATTAATTTGTCCAACCCCATACCCAAATTCCGCATCTTCATTTCCAGCCAATGTTGGATCCATTATAAATGCTGCATAGTAAGTTAAATTAAATATTTAAATTCAAACCTTAATTTCTAGTTAAAACTGGAATTATAAGTTTTTCTTCTTGTTATAAATCTTTTGGGATAATATTTCTAAGGTTGTTCAAAGCAGATTACCATTATAGAGTTATAAATGAGAGATTTCAAATATAGGATCTGGACAAATTGAAAATACATGGTAATATTTAGGAGTATATATATAATGAGCATGTTTAATGAGAGGTGAATAATAGAATACCTGTAGTCATTAGAGCTGATTTGATAGCAGTAGCAGACCAATCATTATGATGTGACTTAACAAATCCTGCAGCTCCTGCAGTGTGTGGACATGACATGGATGTTCCAGATATCATGTTGAAGTCAGGGAATCTTGTCTCTTCTGGATAGCCAGTGAGTGGTGCTTTTTTGGACCATGATGCTAGAATGTTTACGCCAGGTGCAGTAATATCCGGCTAAAAAAATATAATACATTATATCAACCAATTTCCAATGGAAAACTTATAATCTATAAACTACTTTATATATTTTGAATTAATTTTGTGAAAAAATAAATAATTGATGAAAATGATATATTCTAATTCAACTCAATATATGAAAAGAATGTTTATAACATCTTATTTTAAAGCAACTTATTAACTATAGACAATTCTTCAATTTCTAACTTTTTTTCAACTTAATATATTTAGTGAAATTTATGAATTAATGATTTAATTTTATATAATATGAAGGAATATGATTATTTGATTTTTTTTTGTATAATTATATCTAGTATTTAGCTACTCATAATTTTTCAATGAACATTTTTGGATTAGTTGTAAAACATTAATATATTTGACAAAAAAGAAAAAGAAAAAATAATTGAATATAATATTATGAAAAGAAAATACCTTGAGAATGTCAAAAGTAATTGGATTGTAACCTCGAGATGAGAATGAAGCCACAATAGGTGCAGGTACTTTAGGTGTTGTAGTTTTTTGAATTTTTGCAATAGGAGAGCTAATGAAATGCAATCAACAATAAAAAAACTATGGTTTATAATGAATTTTGACAAATCTATTCACTTACTATAGAGATATTTGTTTAATGAAACTACCTAGTAGAATTGATATAAGATAATACAACTTCTGCTTGTTTAGTTGATATCACTGTCGCAGGATTAAGATGTGGAAAAGCTGTATCATTAAATCCATCTCCCACTAAAATGACACCTGCACCACCAGCAAGGAAAATAGAAAGATCTGGCACCACAAATAGAGAGGGATAACAAAGAACTATGCTTCCTTTCACTTTTGTGCGATCTAGAGATTCAAGAACACAATCCCTGAAAATATTCATAGAAACAATAAATTGTGATTTTTTTGATAAAAGCATGAATTACACATTATATTTTTGGTTGGCACAAATGAGTCCAAATTACATACATATTCTCTTTGTTACCTTGAATAACTTGAATTAAAGCCACCAGAAACATTGGCAACATCTCCTCCATATACTAAATTATACCATGGTTTCTGCATTGTATATGTGTTTATTGCATTTCCCTATACAGACCAAAACCATGAAATTAATCTAGAAGCATCTATATTCTATTGTGGAAAAGAAAAAAAATATAGGTGGATATTTGATAATTACCTCTATAGAGATGTTGTTTCGTAAAAGAAGTTGAGAATCCATTTTACGATCAATGGTGCTTGCAGCCACAGTTAGAGACCATGGAGAGTAATTGATAACTGATGCCTTCATGGGTCCATGATTTCCAGCTGAATTTGATACCAAAATTCCTCTCTTCATTGCATGAAATGCTCCAATGGCAATAGGATCTTCAAAGTATTTGATGGGTAAATATACACCAAGTGATATAGAAATGACATCTACACCATCATAGATGGCATCATCAAATGCTGCAAGAATGTCTGCATCAGTACATGTGGAATCAAAGGTAGCAACCCAACAAACTTTATACATAGCAATCCTTGCACCAGGGACTCCACCTCTTGCATCTCCTTGGGCAATTCCATAAAGACTAGCATTTGTTACATAATTTCCAGCAGCAGTAGAGGAGGTATGTGTTCCATGGCCTTCTGCATCTCTTGGAGATAGAAAATCCCCTTTAAAAATTGGATATGATAAACTACGATAAAACTTTGCTCCCACTAGTTTCCTGGTGATTTATCCATACTTTTAGCTATATTATTGATATAGCAACACAATGCAAAAAATTAAAAAAAAATGAAAAGCATGTTAGGTCTGTATATATTACAGGTATGGTATTCAATTGATCAACTAAACATAGATATCTTAAATACATCTATCAACTTGAAAATATTATATTTTTACTAAATATTATTATTTTGACATGTAAATGACTATTAAATTTAATATTTCAAATAAGAATATTTGTTAACATGTTCATACCATTACATTCCATCCTTTACTACTATTGTAGATAATCTTTAAATGTTATATCAAATATTTCAGAATAAGATAATCTTTATTGTAGATAATCTTTAAACATTATATCAAATATTTAAGAATAAGATAATCTTTTGACATTAAAATGGAAAAAATTATTGTTATGCAATTTTCATGTTTTATGATCTTTTTATAATATGTATTGTTATCCAACAACGTTTTACTGGACCAAAAAAGTAAGGTATGGAGTATATTAATAAAAAAAAGGAGTGGGAATGAATCTAACTTGTTGCAGGCGGGGAAATCTGATGTTGTTTGGCATCCACCTTTCCATTTGGAAGGCACTGGACCAAATCCGACATCGTTGAAACTCTCTGATTCTGGCCATATTCCTACAACACAACATCAACATGAAAATTTCTAACTAAAACATTGTAACATAATTACTTTCAACTCAAAATAGGATAAATAACATGTTGAAATATCATATAACATATTCTAAACAAGGAGATGAAACAACTTGGTTTTGATAGTTTTACCTGTGTCCAGAACACCAACGATGATGTCGCTTTGATAACTCAAATCATTGTTCTGTGCAGATGCAGGAAAGCCAATAAAATCCCATGATCTAGTTGTTAAAATTTGTAGTTCCTTGCTCTCAAACACCGAAACCACACCATCCATATCTATACATTAATACCATATATTAAAGTCCAGTAT
>VDFB02041284.1:0-30757 GCA_007258455.2 Sequoia sempervirens
CTTATCTAGAACTTATCTTATCTAGCTAGGATGCATCATTTCCTAGGTGATTAGGTTGTTGGTTGTCTCATGTCATAGGATTATGAAATTTTTCAACATCATGTTCACTACTACATTTCAACCTTGCCCATATAAGCAAGGCATCTCATGTATATAACAAGCAATAACAATTCAGCCATTAATCAATCTTGCATTGTGAAGCAAGCTTTCTTGCCATTCTCTCTCTTGTGGAAGTGGTTTTGGTTGCAACTGATCTTGGGGGTGTTGAGGAGTCACCATTTACTCCTGCATGAAATCAGAGCACTCCAGGTGTTGCTGATTCCTTCTCAGATCCGAGGGTGATATTTTGGCTTGAAGTTTTTTGCTAGGTGTAGATTGAGGTTTCAATAACCTCATGGTTGAATTCAGAGGGTTCCGTAGATGAATTTTGACTGTAAATTCGTCGATTTTGGGTAAAATTGTTTTTGAGGCAAAAAAATTTTTTGCTAGGACAGCCTCCCAAACAGTACGATTTTCATAATTTCGCAAAAAAATATTTTCTGCGGTTTGTTGATAATTTTGGTGAAATTTTTTTATATTTTTGAGCAAATTATTTTTTTGGGAAAATATTATTTGTGGCTTTGTAAGAAATTCAGTGGGCATATTTTAGTTTTGGTGTGGGATCTGCATCATCTCCTGCATAGGTAGTACTGGTCAAATCAAGCGTACTCCTGCGTCAGTTTTCAGTCTGTCGCCTATTCTCGTGTCATCCGCATCTTGCACATCAGATTCTTCATTCACAGTATTTCATCGGCTGGTATGAGGCTTTAAATCATTAGTCATCGGATGTTACTAACCACTGCCATTTGCAAGTACCTTCACTCAGTGTCCTCTGGTTTCTAGCGTACATTTGTTGTCACCTCACTCTAGAGTCATCTCTATCGGCATACTAGTCTGTGGCTATTCAAATCACATCATCGGTCAACATCTATTCTATCACCTGGTATGGATCTGGTCGCTGGCGGATAGTAATATCTAGCGGGTACAGGCGAGTCAACTTGCACCGGTGATCTATCAAACTGATGGCTTTTCCTTTTGTACATTGGTGGATATTTCCGTAGGGTATGATTTTGGTTTTACCCACGGCATATTTTTTCCATTGGCTCCATCGGTAGTACCTTCTACCCACATCTGTATTCCTGTCAGTGGCTTGCATCATTCATAGGTCCGTCCACGGGTACAAATCCTTGGTTTCCGCATTGTCTTATCCTGCATTGAGCATATTCCTTGCTTGGTCACCATATGCCCCGGTCACAGTCAAATCATTTCTAGAGTCGATGGGTACGAAATATCTCGTAGAGTTTTTATTTAGGCTAATAAAAGTTTTGTTTATTTTCAAATCTTTTGTAAAGTTTCAAAAGCCGACGGGTTGGTTCAAGGTGACCGCCGGCTAGCACATAATTATTAGGGGGTTTTATTTTCCTCTGTACAGCCGGAGGTTGTATAATGGACCATATGTAAGCCCCGGAGTGCCCGAAATTTGTGCCTATTTAGGCCTATTGATTATTTGTGTTTTCCCCCAAATGCCTTTTTATTTGCCTTTTTTCATTTTTTCATAACTTTGGCTAACGAAGGCGAAATTTTTCAAATGAAATATCACCGGAAAGGTGGAGATCTGAATTTTTTAGTGGTGTAGATATTTTGCAAAGATTTTGTAGGTTTGTGCCTCTTTTTCCAAGTTGAATCCCGATCATCGTTTTCTGCCTCCGAGCTAATATCTTTGTGCTTCAATCTCCAATTTTCCCCAAATTTGTGGCATCGAAAAGGTATTCAAAAGTACTTCAGATCTAATCATGCGCTTTTTGTAGATTTCTTTCCAGATTTTCATATTTTCGGTTTGTAGTTGATTTGATAGTTTGGGATTCCTTATTGTAAATTTACAAAAAAAGTGTAAATCTTGTTGGGACAAAGGGGTTGATTTCTTGTATTGTGAAGGAAATTTGTTGTTCTCCTCTTGTAATATCTCATTGTATCATGGATTTGAAAAAAAATGTACTTTTAACTCCATATAACTATCATGAGTGGAAATCTCAAATGGAGTTGTTATTGTTAAAATGAAAGTTGCAACGAATCACATTTGGTCAAGATCCAGAACCTACAAGAGGAAAAGAGAAAAGAAAATGGCTTGATAGAAGGGATGAAGCTCTTGGTACTTTGAAGTTGTCCATTTCCCCAGATCTTAGATATCATGTTGCATCTTGCACTCATCCTAATGGAAGCTTGGAATACTTTAGAGAGTCTCTTTGGTAACCCAGATAAGATGAGGAAATTTAAGTTGGAGAATGAACTCATGGGTCTTAATCCTTCAGATTTTGACAATGTCCAAGACTTTTTCTCTAAGCTCAATTATCTTAGATTGTAGTTATCTAATTATGGGGTCAGTAAAGAGGATGAATAGTTGATACTTTCTATTCTTGCTAAGCTTGGTCCTGATTATTCAGTGTTTGTTTCTACTTTCTATGCTACAATGTACGCTCTTGGAAATGCATACAAAATGCCTTCTCTTGATGAATTTGCAGCTCAACTCACAAGGGAACAAGTAAAGTTGGTACACATGGGCACATTGAAGTCTACTAGATCTCATGCTCTTGTTGCAAAGGAGACAAAGGATTCAAGTGGAAAAGGTAAGAAGAAAAACAAGGCTTCCAAGTCTAAGGAGCAAGGTAAAGATTCTCCTTCACATGCCACTCCTAATTCTACACCCTCTTCTAAAGAGGAATCATCTAAAAAGAAGAAGTCAAAAGTTTAGGACATGATGAGCATAGATGTTATAATAAGAAGATTGATGAAATGACACACCTTCTTCAAAAGAATAACATTAAGCTGTCGTCATCAATGTCTTCTACTTCTTCTTCATCTCATTCGGCAACACCATCATCATCATCTCAGTCACAAGACACAGGATCTACTTCTGGGCTACACAAAATAAAACGACAAGCACTCTTGGCCTCTACTAGTCTTGAATCTCATAGATGGCTTCTTGATTCAGGGGCATCTCATCATATGGAATCTTCTATGGATATGTTCAATTCTTTTGATCCTTGTAATTCACCTCATATATTGATGGGTAACAATACATATATGAAGGTAAGTGGGAAGGGTTATATTGATATGGGGGAAGGGACTTTCAATGATGCACTTTTTGTTCCTTCCTTGTCCACTAATCTCCTTTCTATTTATCAAATTACTCATGGGGGTCAAGGTAAAATAGTTGAGTTCACTCTAGATAAGGTGTACATAAGGGACTTGGAGACTAGGGATATTGTTGCTATGAGGATGGTGATCATTCATCTCGTGTATATTCCTTTTCAAATTTTTCTTCAGAAGATGATAATGTTCCTTTGACTACATCACACACTGTGTGAATCATGATAGTGAGGAGAAGTTTGGTCAACTACACCTTGGTATTCTAGAGACCAGGGTTGAGCTTCCTACTCCTCCACCTCTTGCTTCTTCAACCATTGATGCTTCTATTCAGCCGGATGATCATAGTTTTTTAGATCTTGCTTTGTGGGATGAGTATTTGACAGGGATTTCTAACTTTTCATAGAGTCTCATACTGTAGATTTGGAGGATACACTTGAGGGGATTTCTCTCCTCTTTGATGACAGTTTCAACACAACTGTTACACCATCTTCTTTGTCTTTGGAGATTGACATTCATGAGTCTTCTCCTTCACTTGATTTTTCATGTTTCTTGGTTCAGTTTGACCATGATTATGCTATGGCTCATTCAAGCTTGGAGAGTCCTACTTAGTTTTCAGAGAAAACATGTTGAGCATTCATCCTTCCTCCTTTCAATTGGACATGGAGTGGCTTCATCATTAGCTTATGTATTTCTTTATTCCTAAGGGGAGATGTGTTACTTGCAGACATTGGGTCATCTTTTGTTTTCAAGCATTCTTCATTGACATTGGAGATTCTTCATCATGGGGGGGATATCTTATCTCTCTACTACCCTCTTATGGGGGGGTATTTGATTGTATATACATGATGCATGTTGTCCTTAGGGGGTATCATTGAGCCCTCCATACATCATGTTTGTTTGTTTTGTTTTCTCTCTTTTGGAGAGGAGTTTTATCCCACAGGGTTTTCTCATTTTCTCCGCTTGTGAGAGATTGTTTGCATTTGCATTGTAAATGGGTACCTAACATGGCCTAGTAGCTGGGACCCATAGTCATAGTCTTTGCATTAGTTTGTATAATAATCTTCTCCCTAAGTTGCACTTAAGGGGGGGTGTTGGTGTGAATAATTGTCTTGTACCTAGCTAATTCATTCACTAGGTAATTAGGGGACATATTCACATGGTTAAGTTTACTTAGGATAAAAGATTCTTTCTAGAAGCTTAGTTGGCTTATCTAGAACTTATCTTATCTAGCTAGAATGCATCATTTCCTAGGTGATTAGGTTGTTGGTTGTCTCATGTCATAGGATTATGACATTTTTCAACATCATGTTCACTACTACATTTCAACCTTGCCCATATAAGCAAGGCATCTCATGTACATAGCAAGCAATAGCAATTCAACCATTAATCAATCTTGCATTGTGAAGCAAGCTTTCTTGCCATTCTCTCTCTTGTGGAAGTGGTTTTGGCCACAACTGATCTTGGGGGTGTTGAGGAGTCACCATTTACTCCTGGAGTAATTATGGTCTTCTCTTAATAGATGCAGGGTGAATCTAGCAAGGTTATAGAGTCTAAGGAAAATTCAACTAAACCTGTCAGGGAGGGGCCTTTAACTAGAGCATAAAAGATGAAGTATGATTTTAAAGGGATCAAGCTAGAAACCAAGATCATTTCCACATGGAGCAAGGTTGGAGACACCAATATGGGTTATGTGGATTATAATGATTTCAAGTAGAATTTTTTGGGTGATGCACAAACCCCTCTTGCTCAAGTTGTTACTAATACAGGATTGGCTTAGGCTGCTAGTTTCCCACCCTTGATGCAATATCCTAAACTTTCTATTGAATGTGTCAAGCATTAATATTCTGATAAGAGAGTAATTGTGGGCCCTCAAGGAAGAATAGTAGCAAACATAACCAAGGAGTTCATAGCAAGAACTTTCAACATCGGTTCTCATCATAAGTTGGTAAAGATAAACATCAAGGAAGCTAAGGATTTTTATCAGAAAGACTCCAATAAGGATTTAGATATGATGAATAGTAATTTGATTGAAAAACCAAATTCCCACTACAAGTTGCCCAAGCAACTATACAAAGTAGATTTTAAACAAGAATATAATGATATGATCACCCTTTTGGGAAGAGTCGTGGGATTGGATGAATCTTTCATGTTGAAGGAGTGGATGTTCTATGTCATATAACAAATTGTAAATGGGTTGCATTACCATTGGGCTGGAATCATCAGTGATAACCTAGATATGTAGTTAAGGAGTGTGCTTGACACAAAGAAGTTTACTATGACCTCATATCATGTATATTTGCTTGCTAGAAATAAAAAATATAGAGGTCTAAGTCGCAAAGGAGTTCTAGGTAAAGAGAGAATATTTGATGTATACCCTCATCTACAATTCCATAATTCCAATTATAGGAGGGCCAATGGTGCTTTAGGATATAATCCATGCCAAGATTTTTGTAGATGCAATAGATCTAATTAAGAAGTATGGTTATTGGTTCATCCAATTTCCAAGATTCTCTTATCTTAGAGTGCATGGTTCACCAACAGTACCCTTGATACTTCCAAGGTACCCAATTGATAAGCTCATATTGTTGGAAGTATCCAGATAGTTTGTAGCATTTGATACTATTATGAATAATATGCACTGAAGGAGGCTTGGAAAAGATTTCCCTTTGAGGATTGGAGGTTTGGAAGCCTCTCCTTCCATTTAGAGTGCTCACCATTCAGAAAAGAAGATTGTTAATTTCCATTTGTATTCACATTCAGATAGAGGGAACTTTGATCCTTATGATGTTGCACAAAAGATGGCCAATAGAGAATTTAAGCATAGGGACCATCTTGAAGACTATTGGGATAATTGCACAGATGAATTTGAGGTGATTAGGAGGAAATTCTCTAGACTCTCCTTGAAGTTAATTATACTTCAAAAAGTGGTCAATGTTTTAGACTAGATTAATGGTGAAGAGGATCTTCTACAACACCATGATTTTGAGTAGTATAAGGATAAGCCACTCCCTACTATGGATTGGTATGAAGAGGAGGTTTTTGATTTAAATATACTTAATGCCCCTATGTTAAAATATTCCAAGTTATGGGTGAAACGTAAAATTTTGGACTTAGAGGAAGATGACACCAAGTTCACCTATGATTTGATGGGAGATCTTGAATCCCATTTAGAAGAAGAAGATACTACAAAGGATGATACTATTGAAGCTCATTCAGAGGAAGAAATAGAGGACACACAATTCAGTATTAAGAGAAGAACTAGGAGCCAAGCAAAGGGTGAAGAAGAGATGCAACCTATTGCCAAGGTTAGGAATCCTTCAAAAGAGATAACTAAAGAAGAGACTAAGGAAGCCCAACCCTCTAAGAAGAGAAGAATTGTCACACAAGGCTAGAAGATGGATGAATCAAAGTCTAAGAAGGAAAAAGAAAATGAGGAAAGCATTTCTCCTATTAAGGTGGTTGATGTAGAAATTTTAGGAGAGAAGCTTCAGGTGTATGTGCAAAGAAAATCTCCAAAACAGAAAACTGTCCTTGTAGAGGATGTTAGTGAAATGATGAGTGAGCATGAGAAATAAAATGAAGAGGTGCCTACCAATGATGCTCAAGAAGAAGTAGAGAAAGAATCTATAGGAGATAATATTCCTCTTGGTTTTCCTATGTAAAACATGCCAGTGGATGAGGATACTGTTCATGATGAAGAAAATGTTTTGGGAAATCTAGAAGAGGAATATGAAGATGAGGATGTTCCTATGCCAAAAGTGGGGAGTTGAATAATTTTAGGAAGCAATTAGAGGATAATTTCATAAAATTACAAAGAAAAGAGGCAACATCAAAGGTAACAATGGAAATTCCTTCCTAGCCTCTAATGAAAGAGTATGAAAGTGGAGTTGATGAAGAGGATAAGAATGAGGAGAAGCATGATGAAGAGTAAATTGATATAGTTCAAGAATATGGTGAAGATCATCCCTCTTAGAATTAGAAAGAACAAGGTGTCTCTTAGGAAAATGCAGAATTTGATGTTCCTGACTAGTTAAAAGAGAGGTTGAAACCAAAACCAATCATTTTTGGAGAAGAGATTCCTAATTGGGACACATTCCTGGATAATTGGGGTCAGCTAAAAAAGAGGAAGAAAGCCAAGACAATCTCCATTTTTTTAAGAGATGGATTCAATAATAGGGTTGTTCACATTGCCACTCTTGTTGAGGACCAATACAAAGATGAAATTAGGCCTTCATATTATAATATGCAAACCATTAATCTTGGTCCCACCACTAAAGAGCAAGAAAAGGAAGACCTCCAAGAGTCAGTTTAGACCATATTAAAGAGGTTGTACAATGAAACCCAGGCCAAAGATGAGTTGCAAAGACAGTTGAGGGAGGTACAAAGGTATGTGGAACATTTGATGAAACCCTTGCAAACTCAGTTTGGAGAAGGAACCTCATTCTCTAAGGGTTTCCTATCAAAGGAGGCAGTTTCTAAAATTGAAAGGATGAGGGAATCCTCACAGGTCACCCAAGAATGGTTGGTTAGTGTGAGAAAAAGATGGGATGAGATGATTGAAAAGATATTGCATACTTATGAGAAATCCACATCTTTTCTAGAGGATACTTCTCAATTTGCATTAGATTTTCAAATTTTAGATGATGCCACTATTTCTAAGTTGAAGAAAATTATAGACTCCAAAGGAAGAATTCATCAAGAAGAACATATTTACCTCAGATGATATAGCTAAATCAATAGAATGGATTGATGTATGGAATTATAGGAAGGAGCTTATGATGAAATCCCTTAAGAAGATGACAAAGATCCAGGGTAAAATAAAGGAGATATATGATAGTTGTGTTGTATTTTTAGAGATTATCACTAGAAGGAGGAAGTTTGGACAAAAGAATTGAAATGTTAATCAATTGCAGAAATGGTGGCATGAGGTATATTCTCCAATTGAAAATGCACCCATCACCAAAGATCAACTTGAGGAAGCAACTATCTACATCTCCAATCTGGATAAATATCAAGGAACACAAATAGAATGGGAAAAGGCTTTGGCCAAATATGAAGATGAATTAAAGTTAATAAAGTTAAGAATAAAATTTATTCCATTTCCAAGCCCGAATGATCTAGAAGATCTGCTTGAAAAAGTCAAAGCTCTTTCCAAAAATGGAGAACAAAAAGACAAGGAGGATGACCTAGTTTAGTGCCATTGCAAAAGTTTCCTTTTTTCAAGTTTCCCAAGGAAACAGGTCAGCCATGCCTACTTTTTTGGGCCGAGATTTTATTTAACAAAATAATTTCCTTTTGGGGTCAACTTTGTATTATTTTATTGCAAGATTAAATTAGGAAGTTTAAAAGGATGATAAGGCCAACCTCTAGGGCAGACCTAATAGAAACCTAATTTTATTTTTCCTCTTGGGGCGAAATGCTTTGCAAAACTCTATAAATAGAGGCCTCTTCCTCATTTGTAATGTTGGTAGTGGATATCGAATAGTGAAGGGAAAATAGCTAATAGTTGTTAAGTTATTAATACTGTTACATTTGAAAAACTTGAATTGATGTAAGCTATTGTTGAAGTGAATACAAGTGATGACATTTCCTTTTGGTGTTCTTCTTTGTGTTATTTCATCTATTCATGGTTCTTGTGACTCTATTTTTTATCTTTTAAGTAAGTGTTTTATGGTAAATCTTGGAACTAGTTACAATTCATTTGTGTTTATGATAAAGTGTTTGAGGTGTTGATGAATCTTTGGTACATACTTTTAGTAATCTACTAATTGTGGTTTAGTGTGTAAAGTTAGCTTGGGCCTACTCTATTTTACCCTTAAGCTCTATTGTGAATGTTTGAATGCATGATCAAATATTTATAATTTTAAAATTTTTAGTTCCTTTGGAGATTGCACTATCTATGTGATACTATGGATTTGATCTGGATTAAGCAAATATTGGTTTTGGAAGATTGGTCCATCATGAACACTCCATTATTTTCACATTTTATCTTTGGTTTTAGATTAGATATCTCTCTTAAACCCTTATCTTTTTCTATTTATTTGAAATTATTATTAGAACAAGGTTTATAAAGCATCACCATAATTTTTATATTCAACGAGTTTGAAGCTTCCAACATTTTGTTTGTAAGGTCCCTTGTGATTACCAAAATTTTCAAATTATCACTGAGTTTGTTGCATTTTCAAGACCTAAAATTAGAGACCTTGGGGTTATTTCTTGAGGCTTGTTGATATAAATTTACCTTTCAAGAGATATAGGTTACTTGTATTTTGTCTATGTTGTTGCAATGCTAAAAACACCATCAACATGTTGAGGGTCCAATAGAGAGGGTAGAGGGTATAGGGGTTGAGGGTTTAGGGATTAGGGGTTGAGGATTTAGGGCTTAAGGGTTGAGGGTTGAGAGATTAAGGGTTGAGGGTAGAGGGTTGAGGATTAAGGGTTTTAGGGTTGAGGGATTAAGGGTTGAAGGTTGAGGGATTAGGGTAGATAGTTTAAGGGTTTAAGGGTTGAGGGTATAGGGTTGAGGGTAGAGGGTATTGGGTTGAGGGTAGAGGGTAGAGGGTTTGAGGGTTGAGGGTTTGTTAGGTGAAAGTTTTGTAATCCCTTTACATATTACAAAACTTGAATTTTAGCCACAATTATTGTGAGATAAAATATCTCCTCTCAAAAAGGGAGGTGCCCTTCTTATTGCTTACTAGAACTGAAATTAAACTACTCTAAACTGTACAATATGTACACTACACTAATCATATGGGGGTGTGTTACATTCATGATTCTCTCTTCTTTTAGAGAATATGATTACAATGTTCCATAGTTTTTATTTCTTGATGTGATACAACTTTAAATAAAACCGAAGCAGTAATTTATAATACTTCTAACTTGTCAAAGCATAGTATAGGAGTACTAGTATAATAAAGATATGTACCCAAAAGGATTACAGAGGCACAAATTCATTTTGTAGTCTTCAAATGAAGAGTTCAACAATAATTTAACCAACAATGCAAATGAAGCACAAAGTCTTCAATATACTTTACGAAAAAATTCACGAACAACATTAATAATTCCAAGCATAAATTATTGAAGATTATTTGCAATATTATCAACAATTACACAATTTCAAGAAAAATGTGTAGCACAAAGACTACACAAATCAACTTGAAAGCCATCCAATCTCAATTAATAAAACATTTCCAATCTAGTCCAATAATAAGATAAACTAATGTGAAATACATAAGAACATTCACATCCATTGAAATTGATCCAACAAAAAATTTGGTATGCAATTTAGCCTTCTTTATTGATTGACAATAGCATCACAATAAGAACTCAAAGTCTCAAAATTGCTTTACAAATGAGCAACACTTCATTGCATTAGACAAAAGCTAAATACTACAATACAACTCTCTCTTATTTATAGGTGAGAGCAATGATCTATTCTAGGAAAAACCATAACTAGATTTTGACTTATTCAAATGTGATGTCCATGATTGTAGGAGGAAATCTCTATTTTCACATGTAATTTCATGAGACATGTAAAAATTCCAACACCTATTTACATAAAGCATGTGAAAAATACTAAGAAATAAACTAAGTGAAAATCAAGGTATGTTCAACTTTCTCCACCATCCTTCTCCAAGAAGTTTTCCTGTTTCTTCGGGATTGCTTGACCTTCTTTATCATTGGGACCTGTGGTATGTTTGGAGACAGAAATAACTCATGTGATTGAGCCTTTGATAGTGTTACACACTTTCTGGTGCCTAAAAACTTTCAAATTATCTAGAGTCAGCTGAACATCCATCATTTTTTCCATTGAATCTACTAAGAAAGCTTCATCTTCAAATTATTTTCAAACCATTGATGTATACTCTTGAATTACTGAAACACTGATAAGAACTTTTTGGTTGTGTTTCAAAGCTTTCTTGCTTGGTGACAGGAAATAATTAGATCAAAATCGCTCAGGATCTTGGACATAAAAGATCAAAATGGTATGCAAAGTAGCTCCAAAAAGTTTCATATTTTTTAGTGTTAGAAAAATTCTAAGTTTTATGCATTGGTGGGAAAATTCTGATCAATTGAATATGCTTTGGTAATTTAAATGTAAAGGTGGAGACAAACTGAGATCATGCATGGGATATTACACTTCAGATATCTCAAAAATTATGAGATATTGCATGAAAATATGCATGAGCTCAAAATTTTTGAGACACTACATGAAAACATGCAAAAGTGGAGAAAAACCCCAACATTACATGAGGGAAGGAACTTTGGATGCAAGGGTGCTGAATTTTTGAGCTACTACATGTGACTTGTGGTTTGAGATGTAGTGTCTCAAAAATTCCCTGACATTGCATGAAAATATACACAAGCGCTAAAATTCAATGACATTGCATCTCAGAAAAACCCTAACACTACATGTGCTGAAAATTTTCTAACTCCGAAAATTGAATTTTCACAACTTGGTTTAAAATGTGAATTTCAATGATCCAAAAAAGGTTAATGCTTGGAATGAATTTTCAAGGCTAAATAACCACACGCAAGGATTGATTGGTAGTTTCCTCATTTGTCATGCTTGGATTACATGGGCTACAAAATAGACAAGTTTCATAGGGGTCATCCCATGAATTGAGTGCATTGAATTAAAGGATAACAATTGGCTCTAGCTGGGGAGCTTCCTTCAGTCATTCTTTGAAATGATTGAAGGGAGAAGAACTCTAGACTCTAAGTGCCTTTGTCCTTCCATTGGGAATAGAGTCAGGCGACAAAAATCAAAAGATTCAAAGACATAAATACTACATATTTGTACAAAGACATCTTTCACCTTATTGGGTAAAGTGCTTTAGATGTTGTTTGTTATGTGGAAGTGAAAAGATGGAATACCATTTTGGTACACTAGAAGAAAACTGTTCTCACCATAAAATTGGTGAATTTGTGAAAGATCTTCTCCTTCTCCTCCATGATGTATCAAACAATGTCATATACCAAGATCCCACACATGATTATGATAATGCAACAACCCTTCATTTTTTGTTTGATACCAACTCCTCTTCTGAAAATTCATTAACTCAACATCACTTTGGGTATGACAATTTTTTATTCCTTTCTTGCATACAATCTTCATTCTTATCAACAATGCTTCAAAATTTGCTTTGTCATTATTATTGTCAAACTACAACTTGAAATGGAAAGGGAAGATTTTACTACCATCAAACTCATGAATCCAAACATTATTTGGATCCACTAAACTAAAAATTTCAATATCTACGGCTTCTTCATCCAAAGAAGATTCTCCATCTGAAGAAGAGTTTCTATTTGAAGACATTTCCTTATCTAGAATAGATGTTGTAGACACGTAAAATATAATAATTGATCTCGTGCACTTGATCCCGATTAACGAACATCATTTCGTCTTGAATCACCTCTTTAGCTTATCATCACTATTTGTCCCTTAATTAAATAAATAATCATTTATCTAATTAAGTCATCATCTCCTATTAATTAAATAAATCAATTTTATTTAATTAATTCTGTAATCCCCCTTTTAATTAAATAATCCATTTTATTTAATTAAATCTCTAAAGTCATTCTATTAAATTAAATCAAACTTTATTTAATTTAATCCAACATCATCCCTCTTTAGTTAAATAAATCAAAATATTTATTTAATTAAATCTAAATCATTATTCGTCTCTTTTGATTTAAATTAATCCAAAAATCTAAGTCAAAATGGTCAAATCAACTAATCCCTCATTAAATTAGTCAAATATTGATTAATATAATCCTAATCACTCCAATCCTCTAGATTTTGCAACTTGCACAATTAAATCATTTAGTTGATTTAATAATTCCCTATTTACTTTCAAAATGGCATCAAAAAGGGAATATTCCTCCAAATTTGAAATCTCCCCCTAAAATGACTTGTCCATCCAACAAAGCATTTAAATCTCTTACATTGTCTCTTACATGTCTCCCACTTGGCATGTAACTAATCTTTCATCCCCCCTAAACATGTCATTTCATCAAATTCAAATTTCAAACTTGCACATTGATCAAAACTTGCACATCCTCCATCCATTCACAAGTGGACAAGTGGAACTTTTCCATTGGCTAATTCTTAGTCCCACATTGCTCTATTTTGTAAATTCATCCATAAATCTCATCTATAAATGAAGAGCACATCCTTCATTTGATTCATCCATAATTTGAGTAAACTCACTATGCTCAAATCATTAACAATTTTCATCCATTATCATTGAGTTCATAGCTAGGTTATGCAAATTTTTCTATTGGAGCACCCATCAAGCATCAACAAAGTGGATCACTCTTCATCATACATCAATCTTACATCATAGGAGTTGGGAAAGGGCCAATTTTCATATCAAATTGACACCAATTCCTCCATGGGATCAAGAGTTTGCTTGTTTTAATAGGATTTTAATCTATTTCATTGTGTTCTTCATTCTTCTTTCCTATTTTAAACTATGCTAATGGATTTCATGGGGAATCCTTGTTCTTACTTGCATATTACCTTCTAATGTGTTTGTTCATGTTGTTTTGTAGGTACTAGGATTGGGGGTTCGACATTTGGGTGCTAGAAGGAGGACCTGAATCACAAATCTAACATGTTTTTTTGATAAATTTTGTCGTTTTTCAACAGTTTTGTTCATTAGTCTCTATTACAACGCATCCACAAGATCTTCTATCACATATAAACTTTGTTATGGCACATCCAGACCTCGTTTTGGCACTTTGAGCATTGTTTTAGTGCTTTTGAACACTATTTTAGTGCTTACGAGTACTATTTTAGTGCTTCTGAGAACTGTTTTAGTGCTTCTGAGCACGTTTTGGTGCTTTAAGCACTGTTTAAGCGCTTCTGAGGATTGTTTTAGCATGTATGAGGATTTTTTTAGCACATCTAAGCATTGTTTTGGCACTTTGAACACTGCTTTGGTGCTTTGAACACTGTTTTAGCACTTCCAAGGATTATTTTAGCGCATGAGGACTATTTTAGCGCTTTTAGAGTTAGTTTTAAAAAGACCATATCTTGGTCATACGGAGGTATTTTGTAACGCTTTTTTTTTAAAATGGGGTAGAATTTCATAAGCTATCCAATGGTGTAGGTGTTTCTTAACTATGAATGAGTTAAAATTGTAAAATTTACATCTAAATTCAAAACACATTATAACTTGGTCTAAGTTTTAGGGTTTTTATGCTTAATGATTCATCTAACCCCTATATCCTTTTGTTTCTTGATCTCATCTAACATTTTGAGCACTTTTTTAGGTTAGGAAATCAAAAAAGGAGGAAACAAGATCAAAGCTTCCTATGACATCATTTCTCTATTGTATCAAGTGTCTTTAGACACTCTTGGAAGTAATTATAATTCCAAGTTTAAGGGTTTTATCTCTTCAAGCTTTTAGGACTCAATAGATTTCAATTTGGGCTCTAAAAAGAACAAGAAAAAGGGATTAAAATAAACTTTAGGAAAATTGACTAGATTTCATTTGGGGTTAACAAATGAACAAAACAACTCTCATTTGTCCTTTGGTGCTTTAAAAAGAACTCACAATTGCTTTGAAAGGTTAAAATGAACATGTGCAACTTTGTTTTTGTGATTGCTTACTTAAACTAACATCTGGTGCAGGAGCACCTAGGCTAACCTCCATTTTTGTTAATAGACATTTTTGGCTTGTATCTGACCTTAGCCAAGTCAGAGAGTTTGGGTGTTTATTTTGGACCTTAGAAGGTCTTGCTTGTGTGTGTACTAGGTGAGTTAGTCACTAGGACTAAGGTCACCATAGTTTAATCATTGTTGTTGATTTTTGTTTTAATTAGCCTTAGTAGTTTAGATGGGATTAGAGCTTTAAATGTGTTCTAAACACATCAATGTTGTTAGAAAGATGCCAAGAGGCAGTTAAGGGAGTTGGTTGCTCGAAATCTAGGAGGTAGAGGTCCTAGGAGTTTGGAAGGCGACACAATGATAAGTTGCAAAAAGTTGTTACAAAGTTGCCTTGACAACATTTGTCATGTTGCATGCAACTTGGTTATCTTGGATCCCCTAAAAGATAGGAGTGTGGGATCGACCAACATCCCTAAAAGCATGGAAAATGGCATCTATGAAAGGTGTGGCTCAAATGCAAGATTAGAGAGTTGTTGTAATCAAGTTTTTGTTTTTGTGGGAATAGAGAGAAGTCTGCAATTTCTGAGTTTATCGTATGTTTTGAAGAAACAATGATATCAAATAGATTGTATGTATTTATTTGACATTGGATTTGTGTTTACAGGGTAGATTAAAGTGTTTTTCATTTTGCAAGAAATTTAATTTGAGTTAGTTTAGTGTTCTGAATTCAATAGTTAAGGTTTAGAGGGTCTTCTTGTTTTGTTCTGACCAGTTAGTCTTTCTATGGCTCCCCCAAAAAATCTAGCCACGGGATCTTCTTGAGATTAGATGGATATGATAGGGGAGCCAATGATCTATAAATACTTAGCAGTAGGGGTCATGAAGAGTCGAGCATTTTCATTTAAAACCAAACCCTAGGTGAGTTCACAATACCCGGTTAGAGGTTTGGCAGTGAAGAGTTGAAGAGAATAGGCAAGGGAAAGAGGTACAATATGGAACAAGCACTGTTCCAAGTAGGGTTTAGTCACATCTTAACATGCTAGAAGGATTGTGGCCTATTCAATCCATTTGTGTGAGAGATGAACAAGAAATCAGTGAAACCCTAGAAATTAGGCCTACTAGCCCTATTTGACCTAGATTGTAGGAGACCAGTGTACGGAGGAGTAAGGGGTCTGAAACTTGGTAAATATTTTAGAAGACCAAAAAGGGTATCTGAATGTTAAATTTGTTTTCTAGGTTATTTGGAAAGTTTGAGCAAGAAAAGTAAAAAGGACACTGTCAAGGGCTACAAGAAATTAGGCCTACTCAAAG
Source organism: Sequoia sempervirens (assembly GCA_007258455.2). Taxonomy (NCBI): domain Eukaryota; kingdom Viridiplantae; phylum Streptophyta; class Pinopsida; order Cupressales; family Cupressaceae; genus Sequoia; species Sequoia sempervirens. The sequence continues at coordinate 16,115 of VDFB02041284.1, forward strand.
CAAATTCTTGGAACCGGTAAGATAGAAGGTTGAAGATCCTCAAAGATGAATCCAATTGGATGTGTTTGGCACGTTTTCAGTATCTTTGATACCCCTTCAAGCTGTTCAATGTTTTAAGCGAAGTTGGCACTTAGATTCTTCTAAGTGTAGGAGAGAGTTTGCTAGTTCAAAGAGGTGTTAGTCTTTCAAGGTGAAGCACAAGTGAGAAACTCTTGAAGAGGAGTTAGAACAGGACTTAGTTAATTATCTAAGCCTGATAAGAGCCTAGAGGAAATTAGGTTCCTGGATGAAGACAGGGAAAAGTCTTCCTAGCTAGTTGTGCTAGCAAGCCTTGGAACACTCACACCATATTAGTATCAGAGCCTTAGTTTGATCAGGCTTGTGATTGATGTTGCAACCCACTAAATTAGTAGGAGAGAACACACCAGAGGAAGAAAGAACCATGGTGACTAATGCTGAGTTAGCCAAGAAGGTAGAAGAGCAAGAAGAGTATAATCGACTACTAAGAGAAAGGTTGTCCCGAATGGAGAAGCTCTTGGATGAAGTCCAAGAAATAGCAGACAAAGTAAAGGATAAAATAGAACTGAAGGAAGAGCAGGAAGCAAAGGAAAAGGAATTGGACTTGGAGGAGGAAGCTCCAAAACTTGACCCTGTCCTTGCTGAAGAACCCTTCTTGAAGGCACTGGAGGCCTTAAGTGGCAAAGCTTTGGAAGGAGTGCCACTATTTAGTGGAAAAATGGACCCTGATTCAGTCGTGGACTGGATTGAAAGCATAGTGAATCACTTTGAATGTGATGGTATAACAGAGGCCCAAAAAGTAAAGGTGGCCAAGTCAAGGTTGAGAGGTGCAGCTCTCACATGGTGGAAGTTTGTGCAAGGTGAAAGAGAAAAAGAAGGAAATGGTCCTATAGTTACATGGAGAGGTATGGTAACCAAAATAAGGCAGACCTATCTACCTGATGACTATGAAGTCCAGTTGCATAGGAGGAGACATAACCTTAGACAAAAAGATATGGATGTTCAAACATACACCGAGGAGTTTCAAAAGTTGTGCCTCAGATCAAAGGTGATTGAAGATGAAAGCATCAAGCTAGCAAGGTATTTGAATGGGCTTAAGTGGTCTATTCAAGAAGACATGAGCCTAGTGAACTTCAAAACCATTTGCCAATGTTATCAAATGGCCTTAAAGATAGAGGAGAAAGGAAAAAAGAAGCAAGAGCAAACCCCCAAGAGTAGAGGTAAGGGAAAAGACAGTAGAGGAAAAAGAGGTGGTTATGGTGGAAGGAGTTCAAAATCAAGGGCTCAAGGAGAAGTTAGGTACTCTGAACAGCAAGAATGAAGCTCTAGTAGAGGTGGTAGAGGAAGAGGCTCTAGCTGTAGAGGAAGAAGTGGTGGACAAGGAAGAGGTAATTACTTTACCAACATTAAGTGTTACCATTGCAATCAAATGGGACACCCAACCTATAGGTGTCCAGAGAAAGGTATTACTTCTCATGGAGGTGACAAGAGAACTAATTTAGTTCAAGATGAGACAACTGCAGTAGAGAAACATTCTGAAGTACCATTGAATTCTGAGGAAGGTGAGAATCTCATGATGAGGAGAACTTTAATCAAAGAGCCAGTTAAAGAAGAACCAAGCCAAAGGAGGTCCTTGTTTAGGATAAAGTGTAAGATGATGGGGAAAGTATGTAGAGTCATCATTGACTTAGGGTCTACTGACAATATTGTGTCAGAGGAGATATTCAACAAGCTGAAGTTGACAAGGATACCCCACACCAATCCTTACAAGGTCACATGGCTCAATAAAGGCCAACATGTCTTGGTGAATGAACAAGCATGGGTGGAGTTCTCAATTGGAAGGTACAAAGACAAAGTATTGTGTGATGTGTTACCTATGGATGCATGTCACTTGCTCCTAGGTAGACCATGGAAATTTGATCGCCAAGCTATGCATGATGGAGTAAAGAACTCTTATACTTTCAAGAAGGATAAGGTAACATTCATAATTTAGTCACTGTTAGAAGATACAGAGGTAAAGACAACAGGTCCTAAATTGCTCATGGTTGGTGAAAAAGAGTTCTTAGAAGCCTTGGAAGAAGGAGAAGGAGTTGGCTATGCAGTGATGTTAAAGCCAAGAGAGGTAAGTAATGACAAAGTAGCTAAGAAGCTAGAGTTACCTAAAGAAATACAGAAAATGTTGCAGACTTATGAAGGCATTGTAAGTAGTGGACAACCAACAACATTACCCCCTAAAAGAGCCATAAGTCATAGGATAGACTTGATACCAGGGGCTACCCTACCAAATAAGGCAGCTTACAAGATGACCCCTCAACAAAATGAGGAGATAGCTAGACAAGTACAAGAACTCCTAAACCAAGGTCTCATTAGGAAGAGTATCAGTCCATGTGCAGTACCCACTGTCTTAGCACCTAAAAAGGGAGGAGAATGGAGGCTCTATACTGATTCAAGGGCCATAAATAAGATAACCATTAGGTATAGGTTCCTTATCCCTAGGATTGAAGACCTCATGGATTGTCTAGGTGAAGCTAGGTATTATACCAAGATAGACTTAAAGAGTGGTTATCACCAAATTAGAATACATGAGGGAGATGAGTGGAAAACAACTTTCAAAACCAATGAGGGTCTATATGAGTGGCTAGTTATGCCATTTGGATTCTCTAATGCCCCCTCCACATTCATGAGGCTCATGAATGGAATCCTCAAGGACTACATTGGTAAATTTGTAGTGGTGTATCTTGATGATATACTAATTTATAGCAAAACAAGAGAAGATAACCTCCAATAGGTAGAGTTGATTTTCAAGAAGTTGCAGGAGGAGAAATTGATGATCAATTTAGAAAAGTGTGAATTCATCAAAATAGAGCTGGTGTACCTTGGATTTGTACTATCACATGGTAACTTGAAGATGGACAGCAGCAAAGTGGAAGCCATCCTCAATTGGCCTACTCCAAAGATAGCAACAGAGGTAAGAAGTTTTCATGGCCTTGCTCAATACTATAGGAAGTTCATAAGACAATTTAGTGCTATTTGTGCTCCTATGTTGGATACCATTAAAGGAGGGATGAAGACTAAGTTTGTATGGAATGAGCAAGCTAACAAAAGCTTTGAGTTGTTGAAAGAAAAGATAGCTACCCAACCCGTTTTGGTGTTACCAAGCTTTGAGAAGCTATTCACTATTGAATGTGATGCAAGTAATGTGGCTATTGGAGTTGTTCTCAGCCAAGAGGGCAGGCTAGTGGATTTTCATTCAAAAAAGTTAAGTGAAGCCAAGAAGAAGTATTCTTCTTATGACCTTGAGATGTATGCATTGGTCCAGGCTCTAAGGAAATGGAGGCACTACTTGCTTCCCAAGGAATTCATAGTGTATTCAGACAACCAAGCACTTAGTTTCCTGAATTCATAAGAGAAATTGAGTCACAGACACATGAAGTGGGTTGAATACCTGCAAGCTTACACTTTTAATATCAAGCATAAGAAAGGAGTTCTCAACAAGGTGGCAGATGCCTTGAGTAGAAGAGTCCTCACCATTCAAGAGATTCAGTTGAAGAGCATGGGGATAGATCATTTCAAGGACCTATATGCAGATGATGAAGATTTTGCAGACATTTATAAGGTATGTGCTAAATACAAGAATCAATCACCCTCAACAAAGACAACAATTATGACAATGGTCAACAATCAACGATACACATTCTCAATTCAAAATCAAACCGTTCAATCATGATAACCAATACAAGAGGTTCATTCATTTAACCAATACTTCTAATATAAATAATTCATTTCCTTCTAAATCATTTTTTCACTAAGAAATCAATCCATCCTAATCACATAACAAAATATATGTATTACTTCCTACAATAACCAATATTTCCCAAATACCACTAATCTAACACAATAATTGATACAAGCTATCAACCCAATATTTCAACCACAAAATCAAGCACATTGCTAAAATAGATTAAAACATCCTTTCCATTTTATCAATATCTCTATTATGAAAATTCATTTAAATCTTTTAAGAACTATGACATCTTAAAATATTATACTTTAAGCGCATTTTATCACAATTAGATTTCTCCTACTTATGAATCCTAACATTTACGCCTATAAATAATTAAATCAAATGATAGCAATCAACGGATATCTACTTAATTTCTACAATCACCAATAAATAATAATTCTACTTAATTATAAAATCACCAATAAATAATTCTACTTAATTATACAATCACCAATAAATAATAATTCTACTTGCAACCCCCAATACTTAGGGTATAATTATCCAGCCTATATATTTATATAAATAATTAAGAGTTATAACAATAGACAAACCAATAATATCTATACTATGCATTATACTCAACCTTAATGAAATAACTCTCCTCTATTTATAATTAACAGAATAAAGGTGGAAATTATCAATTTCAACATGATATCTTAGAAGTAGAAGTTGTGAATTCAAATTGAAGATGAGACTTCCAACAACTTAGTTGACTTCTAATGTCAACATCTGCAAGTCTTAACTAGGAATTTAAACAAACTTAATAAGCATAATTATAGTAAAATATTTCACAGCACACTAACAAACGATAATTCTCTATTTAATAGATAATTTTATTATATTGTTTAAAAGAATAAATACCCAAATTTATCGTACACATCTAATCTCTATTTATTTACTTAATGTCAACTTAATTCCCGTATTACTCTCATAATACATTTTTATTTTTATTTCTTTTTATATGGAGAACCAATATATAGAAAGAATATCATAAGCTTCTTGTAATTAAGGTATATGGCGAGTCAATACTAAGATATAATTTATTTGTTGTCATTTGAATATGCTATGAGAAAACAGTTTTAACGCCATAAAGCTGGGTATTATTACTATTTTTATTCATCTTTAATTCAGTTCAAGTAGTTATCATTTCCTAGAGGAGACATAGTATAGATAACAATTTAAATCCACATCTAACAATTTTTTTTGTAAATAAAAAGAATAATTTCCAATTGGATTTTGCCACTAATTATTGTATGCAAACAAGAAAAATAACATGGGCAAAAAGGCTGTATCTTTAATGCTTCCTCTAATTAGTTTTGAGGATGCAATATATGCAAAGAATGCAGTATTAAACTGTAGAATAAACAAGAAGCCACAAAACAGCTGAAGTAAAAACTGCTACAGCAGAAATAGAAACAACAAAATAAACAATAAAGAGTTGTAGCAGTAATTAATACAGCCATAACAAGATCATAACAAGATGAACTGCAGCCACAAAACAACTACAGCAACAAGAGCTACAACAAATACATAAAATAGAGTTGTATCAACAGAGAAAAAAATAATTGCAGCAGTCAAACCAACTGTAAAACAACTGCTAGTAATTACAGTAACAATAGCCTGGTAATTACATGATATAAAAACATGAACAACAACAATACAAAGCCCCATGAAGTACCAGCAATGTGAAACATAGGCAGAGATGTGAATTAATCTCGGAAATAAGACTTAGTTACTAGACTAAGACATCAAGAGTGTTATTAATACATCAAAGAGTGTTAAGGCAGTGAGATCATATGTGCCAACACCCATGAAAATTATGAGGTTAGTTTAAGCTCAAAGGTTTTGGATAATAGAGAAAAAGCAAGGGGCTTACATATAAAATTAATGGATGTTGCCACATCAAGTTATTACACTCTAATAAATCACCAATAACCACGGTGGAATTGGACAGTCTCTTCCAATTGCTTTGATAGACAAGTATGCAAAAAGTGGACGCAAATGCAAGGGACACACATGGTTTGATGGAAAGCCCTAAATAAATGTGTTCTAATGGAATGCTAAGATGGAAGAATATGCACAATGTGGATTTGTTGAAAAAGGCTTAGAAGCTTTAAGCAACACAATTAACAGGTGTAAAGCCAATTTTTATACCCTTTGCCCAAGTCCCTGATGACTTTGCCCGAATGGGAGTATTGGAAGAGGGAATGGACACGCATCTACGCATAAGGATAAAATAATTTTGTTAGATGTTGAAGTTGCAAGTGCCCCAGCAGACATGTAGCAAAATACAAATAAAAACATAGACAAGGCACGTAAACTGCCTGACAACAAAATGTGAAAGCATAGACAAGGGGTTTGATTGCTTGAAAAAATACCTCAAAGAAATATGGTTGTTCAAATGCATTGCAGGATATACACAGAATGGATTTGTTAGAAAGGAATTGGAAGCTTCTGGGCAAAAGCAAGTGGTAAGTGTAAAGCTAATTTCCATGATCTTTGACAGTACACCTTTCCTGCCTGTACCAAATTGGAAGCTTTGAATATGTTATGGACATACCTAAGGGAAAGGGTTTGGAGGAGCAATCACCTTAGTAAATGTTTCCTCAGCCTTTGCCAACATTCTCTTCTACCTTTACCCACACCCTTCTTTCCTTTGAAAAAAAAACTGAGAGCTTAAGGAGATGCAGTCTCATGGAGTGCCAGATTGCAGGACAAGCACAAAATTTATTTCTTTTGAAAGGGATTTTACGAGCTTCCCAGCAAAAATGCTATTGTCCCCTGTAAAAAAAACCAAATTGACAACCTTTTGCCAGAATGTGGAACCCTCCCCAAGATGTGTGATCTGTCTTCTTTTTCTTCCAGAATACAAACACTCCAGGTTGCAAATTTCCCAATTGCATGAGCATACACCTGTAAACACCTCTTTTCCTTGTTTTTACCCCTGTAATAAAAACTTACACGCATATATACTTTTAAAAATAAAATAAAAATAAAAAGAGCCTAACTCCCTCAAAACGAGATTAAAACTATAGATGGAAGTTTAAATACTCATTTTAAAAATTATATCTATTAATTAACGAAAGACATATCCTCTCCCCTTTAATTTTACTCATTCTAAGGTTACTTTTTGTTTAACCCTTATTAAAAGATAATTTATTATTATTATTATTAATTTACTAATTTATTCATTTATTTATTATTCAATTAGTCAATAGATCAAAATATTTATGTATAATAATGTTTATATTGTAGGTATTATAATTTCCTTATGACAACATTATTTATTTATTTATTTTTACTGCTATCACTTTCTTTGACGTGAAGCAATAATAGTTTACGTATTAGAAGTCCACCCTTCAATACCAATCATATTGTACAATGCATCTTAAATTATATTAATACTACTATTAATAGTCCAATAGCAATACTTATATTCATAATAATATTTGCTTTATTCTGATTTCATTCTTACTATGTCAATATCACATTTATTATTAACGATTATGAATTCTAGGTTGGCAATTTCCATTGGCATTATCACCAATACCTCTTAGACGAAAATAAATAAATAAATAAAAATTTAATGTCAAGTGCCAACATTACGCAAGCCATGTAATTAGCTTCGTTGGCCAAGAATTAATACTAAATCCCCTTTTTTTTTCTTGATATGGTACAATGACTCGTATAATTCATTTAAGCTAACCTTAGGTAATTAATGAGTCTAAAATTTAATCATTAGAATATTAGTCATAAGATATAATACAATAGCTAGAAGTATCATCCTTACACCACTTGACCTATCCATAAGCCACTGAGAATTGTGAGCAAGTTACTCGAAATGGACCCAAGGTCTGAACTCACACAAACATACTTGCACTAGGGTTTAGATTGAATACCTAGCGAAACTTACTTCCAATTTAATTTAAGTTACCATATAAATCAAATTTATTTTAATTAAGTAGATTAATCAAGTATAGGCCAGATATTAACTTAATCACATCATACAAAATCCATTAGTCAATGTAAACTAATGAACTGATTGTGACACGCAAATCCACTAAATGACTTACCCAATTGTCACGAAGGCCATATACAGAGAGGTACTACATGAATCATTTTAGGATTCTATGTTATAGATTATAGTTGTCTTCCAATTCTTTTTAAATTGTTAATAGTATGAAAATAATATTGATGAGTAGATGACTTATTACAAGTTCTTATATATATATATAACATGGAAAATGCAGATCATGTTCCACTTGTGTCAGATTCTTTGTTTGCAAATACTAGTAATGAGATAAAAAAATTGAGAGATTCATTAGCACAGGGTGCAAACCCGAGGATATATAGTGAACCATGCATGTTAATATTGCATAGTCTAGAAAAACTAAAAGATGAACTTGAGAGCACTATTGCATATTCCCTAGATAGAGTGACTGCTATTCTTTCTCGCATGTGGGAAGAAGTACATGGTGACATTTCCCTTAAACAAATACAAGATAGTGTCACCAAAGAAATGATAAACGCCACTTGATTTCCATTTTATCAAAATGTGCATAAGGTTAGGGGATACCAGGTCACTAGATGTGTCAATCATGCTATGGTCTCATTGATCTACCCACGATTTCTCACAGCATATGGTCTATACCCAAACAATGACCAGATTCCATTGTATTTTGTTCAACAGTTATATGCTGAGGTCCATTTGGCCCTCAAAGTTAACTACCTAGACATTTCGCCATATGCTAGTCAAGGGCATGGTAGGATTGCTAATAGGCCCACCTATTGTCGAGCAGACAGACTAGCCCCACTGTTTAGGGTATTGGTTGGTGATAGGTCTCCTGCTCTCACCCTAGCTCTAGCCCCCATAGCAGATGAGGTTGTCATTGCTTCCCAAAAGGAAGCAATTGACACCGTAGGTGACATTGCGGCTGCCACCACTAGGATATCTAATGATTGTGTAGGTCAGTATTTGATATCTAGACATTCCCAATCCACACCATTTTCAGCATAGTGGACCACCATGGATCCTTTTACAGTGGCTGGCATCCCTACTCCTACACAGCTTGATGCACTTACAGAAGATATGTCACGCATGACTTTGCATTGTTTGGCTGAGGACCTATTGGAGGCATATGCCCACATTGCATCAAACAATGGGATCTGTATAGAGCATGTTAGAGACCATTTGAGATGCAGAGGTCATTCAGTTCTAGGATCCCATCACTCTCAGCCAAGCACTAGTGCACATCAGGATCCACCTATAGTTCATACGCCAGTTGCACAGACTATGGGTTTTACTGATATGTTGATTGGTTCTGGTTCATCATCACTGATGCCATCTCACCTTCATAGTCCTCTACATTCATCATTTATGGCATGACATGGGATAGAATAGATGGATGCAGATGTTGACTCATTGCTTGATCGTTTGGTGCATATGGTGGAGGTGACTGTTTCAGAGGACTTAGGTCATCTGATATCAGATTATGTGCATGTATGTGTGCATGTGCATGTTTCAATTCTTTTTTCATTATTTTTAATTTTTAATTTTTTAACTAGCTATTCAAGTTGATTTATATGTGTATATATATTGTTACAAGTGGACATACCTCATATCACTCCTAGCCTTGGTCCAGATCGTGTGCATGATCAATGTGACTCTGTGGATGAATCTGCTATTAGTGGACATGTGAGTTTTACATTTTTATATAATCACACGTGTATATGTACATGCAATATATTTATGTATGCATAGATCTAGATTGATATTTAAAAATACAAGTTCATTTTAAAATAACTTTCATAAAATTTATTTAATATAAATTATATGTATTTAACACATCTTGTACACAATTTTATTTGTAGGGTTCAACACATCCATCAAAGCAGGACCGTTCTCATTCAGATGGCCATTCGTGTAGGAATAGACATTCATATTAGGCCACACATTCTAGATTTATGATCTTTACCGCATGTATTTGATTATATGATGATCTTTAATAGTATTTGATATTTGATGATCTCTAACTTACATTTTCTTATATTATATATATACATTTGCTTATTTGTTGATCTTTAGTATTCGACATTTGATGATCTTTAATTTACATTTTGCTTTTATGATATGTACATATATTTTCTTATATGATATATACATACATTTTCCTCTTTGCTTATAATATGTGTTATGTTTATATGTATTGAATCCCTTTACATATATGTACATGTGTTTGCTTATGGTTTAAACATGTTTACACATAATATATGTATGCATATTCTTTAAATATTCAATATACATACATGTTTTCTTATTTTATGATCTCTTACAACTTACATTTCATTATATTCAATATACATTTGATCTCTAGTAGAATTTTAGGGAAATCAATGCCACTTTATTAATTAAGTTCATTCATGTTGATCACAATAAATATTTTTTTAAAAATGACTTAAGCAACATGAACCATTGAGTTGAGAACAAGATATAATCTTTTTGACAAGTAACTTGAAATTCAATTCAAATTATACCTCTAGATTATACATTTTTGACAAGTAACTTGAAATTCAATTCAAATATAATTAAGAAAATTTAATTCAAATTATACCTCTATTATACATTTTTGACAACTAACTTGAAATTCAATTCAAATATAATTAAGAAAATTCAATTCAAATTATACCTCTAATATACATTTTTGACACTTTAACAAAATTCTAAAATTACTAGATATGTTGCATGCATACCTATGAATTAAATAACAACAAACTCCACAATGAAATAACTTGTTTGTTTACTACTTGATTCATTTAAACTAGGATCTAGTTATTCCATGTACACTTGAATAATTTTGATTCACTTGGAGTGCAGATTTTGGAGAAGTTTTTGCACATTTATCAAGGAGGCAAATATTGGAGCTCGACAACTTTTCATTTTTATCAATCAAGGAAAAATTTGGAGGATAATTTAACTAAGTTGGTAGAGGAATTGTTTAGAGTCATCTTTAAGTTGAAGAAGAAAATGGGACAACAAAGAAAAAGAAAAAATGCATCTCAACGAAAATTGTCAAAAGAAGAAGAACAAAAGAGGCATGATCAAAACTTGGAAAATTATCATAGAAAGAAACAAGGTACATGCTTGTTTCTTCTCTCTCTCACTCTCAAGTGTGTGTTTAGGACTTTTTACTTTGAAGGTTTCTAACCATCATTGCACTTGAATGACTATAAATACTTTTAAATGTCCTCAATTCATCTTGGTCATGCAAGTTGTAATGTTTATATGATCCTTGACTCCAATTCCTTAAGCCAATTCTTTTTATTTCAATATTTGTGTTTTGTGTCTTTGATCTTTTATTTTCATCACTTCAATGTTCTCAAATTATTTTTATGTTTTATGCTCTAGGGATTCGTCAAGTTGGAGTCGAGCCAAATCTAGATATTGGATCAAACGAATCTGTTGAAGAACACATGGACCTTGAAGTTAGGGAGGAGACCCAATTTGAAACAATGCTTGTTGGAGAGGGGTCAAGATCACTTCCTTCTACTGGTATGGATGAGCATATAAAACTAACACAAACTTCTCTCACTTATAGCTCATCATGTTTTATCAGTTTGTTTGCTTGCATACATAAACTTCACTTATATATTTAACATCATCTTTCACTTTTGTTTACAAAATATTTTGTGACACATGTGTAGGAAGGGCTCAACAAGCAGGAAGTTTTCATGCTCAAGTCGAGCCAAATCTAGACATTGGATCAAATGAATCCGCTCAAGAATGCATGGTCCTTAAAGATAGGGAGGAGGCACAAGTTCAAACAATGCATGTTGGAGAGGGGTCGGGATCACTTCCTCCTACTGGTATGGATGAGCATATAAAACTAGCTGAGAAGGTGGGGAAATAAATTTCTCATAGAAATTTAGATCATTTACTTGAAATGGATATGGAGAAACTCAAATATTTTGCCAACCAGCCTTATAATAAGAGAAAGAGGTCAATGACTAAATCTGTAAATGGAATGATCAATCATCATTTCAATCATCTTGATACACTTGAAAAAACCCAATGTTATCACGTTTACTTCTTCGTGATGAGCTCAAAGAGTCATTACAATTTTTGGGTGTCCATTCAGCATCAAATAAGAAGAAAAACATGGGATTACAAAAGGATATTGTTCAAAATGTTAAAAAGGGTTTAGATTCCATTGGGAAAGGATCTCAAACTGTGGATAAGACTAGTACAAGAAGGGTGATGTTGACATCTATTGTACATCAAGATATAGCAAGAAAAAGAAAAATGTCAACACTTTCAACTGAAATTGGTTATAGTAGAACCACATTGATAAAATATGAGAAAAAGAGAGTTTTGGATGAGAGTTTAGAAGGAAATTGGGCAATTATGTGTAGAGCTCCCCATTCTGACAGGATTGAAGATGTTGTTAGGAACTTGGTCTCAAGTTTTTGGCATGATTAGACTCGTCCATCATCAAATACTAGAGATGTTATGAGATACAAGATTGGACCTAGTATTTATGAAAATCATATCAAACATTGGCTAGACATAACACAATTTGAGATGTATATGAACTTTTGTAATGCATATCCTCATATAAAGATTGGGCAAACAATGTTTCAAAGATTAAAGCCATACTATGTGAAGATAAACAAGTTTTTTGAAACTTGTTGTCGTTATCATATTGAATTTGATCTCTACTATTAGATGTTTCGAAAGATGAGAGAAGAAAGATGTGGGTTTCAAAATGCACCTCCTAAACAGGCAAGTTTATTCATAAAGTCTATATTATGTGATCATGAAAATGAACCTCAAATAAACTACATAAAAGGAATTTGTGAGACATGTGGAAATTTGGCTAAATTTCCTTCAAGAATTGAGGATACTGAGCTAACAAAGATAGTAAATTGCAAGAGGTAAGTACTATTTTTAGAGAGTTTATTTGTTTCAATTTCTCATAGATCAAGTTATTTGGATTCTCTTTGATGTAATGTTTCATTGATCAAGTGTGGTTTATTAGTTATTCACATATTTTACTTACACAGGTACAAGTATGTAAAGTTGCAAATAAATTTTGGGAAAGAATCCACAAGGTTGATCTATGTAGAAGAGGAGATTCCCATTGGAAAATTTATGAAAGATTTTCAAAATTTGATACGACCATACACACATCATTCATTTTTTGCTAAGTTGCAAGCACAACCATTCAAACATTGAGAGATACTTTCCCACATGGAACAATTCTATTAGTAGTTGACTTTGCAGAAAATTACTCCTTTGTACATCAAAAGGAGATTCAATCAGAGTATTACTTTTCAAAGCAGATCACTATTATGGTTCATGTGTGTTATCGATATGTACAATCAAAATTGGATGGTGTTGAGAGTACAGATGAAGAACAAGTCATTAAAAAAGAATACCACTTTTATATTAGTGATGATAAAGAGCATGACACACTTTTTGTCCAACATTGCTTTACAATATTTTTTGAGAATTTGAGATGCAGGGGTGTAAAATTTGAAAATCATTTTGTATAATTAGGATGGATTAATGCGCGACACAATTCAAATCTTCAAGGCCATTCTATGCACTTTGTAGATATCATAAAATCTACAAAATACCACATGTTGGAGTTTTTAGAGTGGGCATGGAAAGGTGAGCATGATGATGGGTAGGAGCTTGCATCAAACAAGCTTTAAGAAATCATCAAATGAGTTATCTAGAAGATCATCTAGACAATGCACATGATGTTGTTGAATGGTGCAAGAAATAGTTTGCATCAAATGTGGTTGACACATCTTCAAGAATAAATTGACACATTCCACATAGAGTGTTTTGGGAGATATCGGGTATGTATAAATTACATTAAATCAAAAATTTGAATTTATTTAAATTTAAAATATATATATATACATATTTGTTCACATAAGTTTTTTGTTGTACATATGTATCTAGGTGTGGATAGAAGATAGATGCATGGATGCAAGAGGGTAGAAAAAACAAGATCTTTGCATTGTGTTAGGAGTTCAGATAGTCGCCATGGATGGATATTAGACACAAGGGATTACTCTTGTTTTTGCACTGAGTGCATTGAGGGAAACTATGATTATGCATGTGAAACAATCAAGAACTTGGATATGTTGGTAAATGGGATCACAGTGCCACTAGTTGTTTCAGAAACATATGATGAAGATGAGGAAGAAAGATTTGAGAACATTCTTTTGATTTTAATTGATTATGACCATATTTGAGTTGGTTAGAAAAGGTACGTGTAAGTTTTCAATCATTTAATTATTAATATATATCTAGTTAATGATGCTTTAGAGACATTTCTAATTTTTAGATTTTTGTGTAAATTTGGTGTATAGAGTGTTTTAGTCATAGAGCACGAAGCTTATTGAAGGTGTTAGCTATTATTTATTGTATTTGCACATAAGAGAGGAATAAGCTAACAAAACTACGAAACAAGTGATGGAATGTTATTTCCGGTGAGTTTGAATTTAAGAATTTTATATACATTGTATTCACATGTGCACATTACATTATAAAAAGATTAAATATATATTATTACAAACCTTGTGCATGAAAATGTGCACATGTTCATATGTCTTACCTTAGGTTCATATTTTACCATGCAGAGTTACATTGTGAGTACAAGGGACATGTCAAACAAGTCAAAGTTGTTAAGCATGGGATTCATTTTGTTGACTATCAACCTGATAACAAGGTATATCAATATAGTCACTTAATAATTGCTGCCACTCTACATCTTCATGCAGTTCCACATGCACGTGGTTGAAGAAAATGGAGACTAGATAGTGATGAT
>VDFB02041285.1:0-15893 GCA_007258455.2 Sequoia sempervirens
CCCTCTCCGCTGTTGGATCTCTCTCCTCAACCCTCTCCCTCTGCCTCTCCCTCTGTTAGGTTTCTCTCTCCCTCTCAACCCTCTCCCTCCTACCCCCTCTCCCTCTCTCTCTCTCTCAACCCTCTCCCTCCTATGTTGGAAAAATATGTCTCAATCCCACAGGTTGAAACCTCTATTGGAGCCAAGTTGATGTGACATATTCTATGTCTGGCTGATGAGCAGATTTGTAACCTTATGTTTTGTACAGGTCGATGTGACCTTGCAGAAGTCTTGCCGAATGGTTACACATTGGAGTCTTCGGTGTGACATGTTGTGTTCAGTATTTTCTCTTACCGCATGGAGATCTCTAGCCGACAGGCCATACATATCGTTTATCGGGGAGACCCTTGGCCGAAAGGCTTAGTTCGGGAAGAAGCCTCAACGATGAAGAAAGGTCTCGTTGATGGGGGAAATCTTGGAGTCTTCACAGTGACACAATGACTTCGGTATGAAGTCTCAGTGGCTGATGGAGAGTCTCGTCGATGATGAGGGGTCTTCGGTATAACTCTTGGCAAATGGTGGTCTCAGGGTAACTTGGAGAACTCGGTAAGAACTCTCAGTAAAGAGTGGTATGTCTTGCCGATAGCATTTGCTTGGTGTCCTTGGAGTAACATGTGATGGCTCAATAAGAAGTCTTACTGATGTGTGAAGTCTTGCCAACCGTTCGATGCTCTATGTAACTAAGGGGTCTCAGTGTGAAGTCTCAGCGACGAAAAAAAGTCTTGCCAACTGTTGATCACTTCAGAGAAACTCTTTGAACCTTGGTATGATCTCTTGGCGAAAGACAATAGTCTCGCCGATGTAAGTTCTATTGTCTATGTGACTTTTGAACCTCGGTATGAAGTCTTGGCGAAAGCAATGAGTCTTGCTGACTGGTGGATGCACACGGATTAACATGAAGGCTCAACGTGAGGTCCTGGTGAGAGCGATAGTCTTGCCAAAGGGAAAATTGAAGTTGATGCAATGGGTGAACTCGATATAACCTCTTGTCGATTGTAAGGACTCTTGGCGATATAGAATGCTGATTGTGTTGGCATCAGCGAGACACGGACAGTGTCTCATCGATATGCCAACACAGCTTGGCATGGTTATTGTAACACGAGTGCGTTATTAACCAATAGAGATATGTTTGTTTAGGATTAAATAACGTGCTCGCGTTATCACTAAAACGGTAAAAAATCACAGTATACCCGTGATGTCGGCCCACATTTTGCATATTCTCCTGGTTTTGTATGTGCTCCGACAAAAAGTAGCTTTTTGGTGATTGAGTGAAGTGTGCATGCATAATTTTGAGATTCCATCACCTTTTGAATGTTCTTTCCATCACTTTTGGATGAAATAGCAGAGTTTTCACGTTGAGAGGCATATAATATCAATTCAAGTTTGAATTATAGTGATAATTGATATACAATTCAAATTTGGAGGGGAACAAGCTTTTGAAGAAGTCAAATTTTTGAGGAGTTTGAGGAAGGAAGAAGCAAAGGCTACATAATTGGGTAGAATTCCTCTATTTGAAACTTTTCTTTTTTAGGTATGTGAAATATTTGTACATTTTCTTTCATTCTATTATGGCTTGCTTTCATTTTTGTTGTTTAGCTTATTCCATGTTGATCAAATTGTTTGTTTGTGATGCAATATCAGATTGCCAAGCCACTCAACAACATCATTTCTTTAGAGAACTTCCTTCCCAAATCAATAAAGAGTAAAATATCAATTTATACAAATTTTGTCAAATTCATCCAAAACTACTTTTCATTCAACCAAAATCCATTTATTTCATTTCAAGTTATAAGGCTATCAATAGCCAATTCACCATCTCCATATAGCAAACCATTTTCAGAATCAACTTTCAACTTTTTTCTTGTCATAAACAATACAACAATCACTCATCAACTCAACTTACCCCTTCAAGGAAAAAACAATCAAACACCTCTGTTCCTTAGACCTACAATCAAACATCATCCCAACCATTTAAGATATCTTTGCTCAAATCAGCATCCATCATCCTATCTTCACTTAAACACCATTTGTAACAACAACAAGCAACATTAGTTTAACACTGTCACCAGACCTTTAAGATACCAATTTCATCATGTTTTGATTGTAATATTCCAATATATCAGTATAGACACACTCTAACTACTTTGCATTCAAGAAACCATTGCCATATATTGGAAACATATGCCCAAATCATCAAATATTTCACAATCTACCTTCAAAACATTACCAAGCATAGACACAATTGTGGCATCACAAATGAGACTACTCCCAAGCACTTAACAACATTACTTTAGTTGTTTCTACATATTCTCTGTTTTTAGCAAACAATGCCAAATATCTCTAGGAGGCCAACATTCCATCTAATCGAGTGATTCCTTTTCTATCATAATGCATTTACATAATCCCAATACAGATTCTCAGGCCTATTTTGATCCTTTTCAACATACTATAAAATTTTATACACTTATTTCACAAAATAGAGTAGAACCAACATGCTGTCTACTGGTAAAAGCCCTTAAATAGGTCAATTTATCAAAGCAAGTCATCATAGAACTATTCACTAATCCACCAAACCTACAAACAGTCTTAGGCCATTTTTAGAAACTCACAAATAAACAAGTTTCAAGATGGGAAATGCCCATCCATACACAAAATCAGTAAACATTTGATTATAGGGTGAAAACACCCCAACCATGAGGGTTTCTTTAATGAAACATTTGCAAAACCTCTACTACTCCATTGGGAAACAATTGAAACATGCTTCATTATGTCTGCAAATTATTTTGAAATCGTCTGAGCTCCTCTACATGTTGTTTCCTCAAACCCTACTTGAGAAACGCCATTTTTTTGAGATGGCAAGAAAATTCAGAATTTTGTTCATGCAACAGTATCCCGACTTCTTATTTCTATTTACCCCTGCCACACACATCTTCACATTGAAAAGACACTAAATATGATCCATTCCACTGACCTACTAGCCCTACATCAGTGGAATAGCTAAGAATCACTTTTTAGACTCTCTAAATAATTCTAAGGAAACCACAGACTGAGACTTAGGAAGCTAAGTTCAAATTAGATTGATTATTTGAATTACAATTCCTACAACTTTCAAGAATGAAAGAAGTCTCTTTTCCTAACAAGAATCAAATCTTAGAACATGCTTGAATCACTATGCAACCTGAAAACAAGAATAGAAAAGGTTTCCAAAATAACTGAGCTGAGGTTTTTTAATTAATTTTTATGGATTTTTGGGATAGAAGATCTTTCTTTCTCGAGCTTACAATTCTTTTTAAAGGTGTCTAAATCAGGTTAGGAAATGCTTCCTTTTCATCTTCGTAACCCATCCTTTTCCCTTCCACAAAAATACTCTTCACCTTCCTGCTTTTGTGCAATTTTACATTTTTACAATAATTGACAACTTTTGTTATAAAAAGAAACTTTTCAATAATATCACCTAGTGACCTATTTCATGGTGCAAATACATTGAAATTCATCATTTAATGACCTGCACTCATCATATTTACTTGAACATTACAAATTGAACAAATTAGCCTTTTGAAGGAATTTCATGACCTAGGTGCTCTTGCACCAGTTTGTCATGTTACAACCTTATGTTGTCAATGGACATTTTAAATCACACAATTCGATACACTTTCCTATTACATTTTTAAACCACATCTCTTTGAAGCATTTTGTTAAATTTAACAATTGAATTTCTTTGTGTATGCTTCCAAAGCTTTCATTGAGGTATTTTGTCAAACAGTTATACAAATAACTTTCGGTGGCTTTCTTTGTAGTAGTATGCTTCCAAAGCTTTCTTTGGAGTTATGCGCCCAAAGCTTTCAATTGGATTAATTTGACAACTTAGCACTTTTTCCGCAATTAAAATTATTAAGTCATGCGGAAATGAATTATTAAAAAGGAAAAATATGAGATAGATCAACTCAAGCCAATAAAGATAAAGAGAAAAATGGATGAGAATTTTGTAGAAAAGCAAAGTAAGAACGATTGATGAAAACAAGCGGTTCAGAGGAACTCAAGCATCAAAGAAAAGAAATTAGCAGCACAAAGGGCATGAATGTGAAAGAGTCATGCCAGGGGAGATGTAGATACCATAGTTGGAGACACACCCTCTACCGCAAATGAATACGAAGGGACACCATTAAGCACAAGCGAATATGGAGGGACACCATCTACCACAAGTGAGTATAGTTGGACACCATCCACCACATCTGAAGTTGAGAGTACATCATTACTCGGAGTTGAGGAACAAGGTATGCCATCATCCCCACGTGAACCTCAAGGTATGTCTTCTATTCCACTTTGGATGAAGGTATGCAGTCCTTCCTCATTAAATATTGGTGAAATTGCAATGTTGAGATATATGTCCCCACTAAGAGAACACCACCTAAGTTTTTGTTAAACCAAAGTTTTGATTAATATTGATGAGGATATTTTTTACCTTTTATGGAAATTTAAGATTCAGAACACACTTGTAGAAGATATGCTGATAGATTTGGAAATGTTCTTTGAAAGCTAAATAAGGCGTAAGATTATCAACTGGCTTTGTTCCAAATGATCACGAGGGTTCATTTTATAGCTTATCATGAGAGACTCTTGGGTTGAGAACATCAAAACCATCAAGAGTAGAAAACACTATTGTGAAGAATCTAATGGATGCTTATGATGATAGTTTAGATTTGAGACCTCAGCTCAAGGGATAGTATGTCACTTCGGCTGATATCGGTACATCAGCTTTGGTAAGCTATCAAAACAAAGAGATCCACCTCATAAAAGACAAGGTGAATAAATGAATTAGTGAAAAAATTTATCAGAAACACGTTCAAAGCCAGGTAAGGGAGCCGCCGTTGAATGGAGTATATAGGCATTCGGGGAAGTGCCACGAGACCTAAAAAAGTTATTTGAAGCATTGAGAACACTAGGTAGAAGGTGTGGAAGAATAATACAAAGGCCATCCTCCCGAATCAAAGGGATATACATTAAGAAGGAGATAAATTTTCGAAGCTGTAGGCACATCAAGCATTTTGATACGACTCAAACCCAATTTTTTCATAAATTTCAAAATGCTTATCCTCAAATTAGTATTTCTCAAAGATTTTTTGAAATGATTAAACCTTTTTATGTCAAGATAAATCACACACAAACTACTTGTTGCTGTAAACTACATATTGAATTCTCTAACCATTATGATGTTTATCATTCTATATATTTACATTTGCATACTAATGATGTTTTGTAGGATTGTGGCATAAAAGCGCCACCAAAATCTTCAAGAAAGTTCTTATCAAAATTTTTATGTGAAATAGAGGATGGCCAAATATTCTATAGGACAGCATGCTTGGATGGTTTATGCGAGCGTTGTGGTGGCTTGCAACAAATGCTAGTATGTCAACATATGGAAAGCACATATGAGGTGGGACAAAAACTAGTAGAGTTAGGGAAGTATAAAACAGTGGCATATGCTACAAAAGATGGTTTTGAAGCAAAAAGGTGTGAGTTGGTTATTCAGAAGATTCCATTGTATCAGTTCATGTCCATGTTTCGTGAGAATCTAGTGTATGAGTATGCAAGGCATACCCATAGAGCCCGATGGTTGGACACACAATTCAAGCTATGCAAGGACACCTTTCCACTTGGTAGCATAGTACTCCGGTGGTTGACTTGCGGAGAACTACACTCGACCCGCGATTAGTGAGGTCTGATCGCGATTACAACTCCACAAGTTTGATATTTGTGCACATGAAACTTCATACATGCGGTGAAAGTATAGAGGGACGGAAATTATTGAGGGAGTATCACTTTTATATTAATGATGATCGCACACATTCTCTAGAGTTCATGCAAGGCTACTTCCAGATGTTCTACAATCATTTGGCTCAGAGGGGCATATCATATGATCAGCATATAATATGGTCAGATAATTGTGCAACACAGTTCAAGAACGCGCACATGTTCTACTAGTTGTGTAGGATGCATCTCACTACATGTATTCAACATATGTGGAACTTTTGTGAGGCCGAACATGGAAAGGGAGAGCATGATAATGTAGGAGCATGCGTGAAAAGAGCATTCACATGAGAAGAGTTAAAGTATAAAGACAGTGCATAGTTGACAGATGCAAGATCAATCGTCGAGTGGTGTAATGGTTCGATGGGTCCAGGTAATGAAGGTACGTCTTCAGTTCATAGATTTTTTTAGTTGATGGATGATACTAACATTGCACCATATGAGGATTGTTGTACACTAACAGGATCGAGTGAGTTGCACTCTTTCCTTAGCTCAAATGCAGGTTCATGGAGTATCAATACACGTAAGATGACATGCTTTTGTTCTTCATGTACAATGCAAGCCTAGAATGATTGTGAGTTAGGGGAGTGGGTTGAAAAATTGTTGACAAGTTATCTTAGCCCACTTCACATGTAATAAACCCTCCGATAGCATTGGAACCTGGGATGGAATCATCGATTAGGCTTTGACCATGTATCGGATCTAGTTCAACCCAGGTAATATATCTACTTTCTTGGTATTTGAAATTCATATTGTTATCTTACTTTGTCTTGTATTCATAATGTTGACTAATTTCCAAGAGATATACCGCACATATAAATCGCGAGGGCATGTTTATCACGATTATTAGAGATAGAACAATAAGAGAGGGTATAGAACTTGTGTCGTTGTGTTGAGGCAAAAGAAAGTGCAAATGAACATAGATGGAAAAACATTGGGTCAAGATACCCTCTGGGGCTAGGTTATTTGTTCTTTGGAGCGTGGGTACGAGAGGGGTACCACATAAGAGTGTTAAATATTGGTTGTTTGAGGACTTTGACATGCATCGTAAGATTCTTCATTACTCGAACCTTGTTGTGGCATCCAATGTTCATTTGAGAAAATATGGGGGTATACCTTTGAACAAGACCTTATGGAAGGTCCATGAGTTTGACCATGAGGCAATACTTGACGCATTAAGGTAGGCGGAGACCAGGATGGTTCATTGGATTAAGTTGTGAAATTATATGCACAGCGGTTCTTTATTATTTATACTTGTATCCCGTCAGTTTTAGTTGATTTTGATGCTATCATCTTATTTTACTTTGTGTATCTATATGGAACTAGACAAACATTGATTGGTGTCCCCTTGCATAAAATGCAGTTTATGAACCATCCAAGAGAATCTCAAGCAGAAAAGCAATGCAACATCGTTATTTCAATGATCTTGACAAAACTCAATTATGATTTTAAGCCATTAAAAAAGTGCGTGCAAAGCTTGATGAGTAAATTTCAAGTTATTCATTTGAATTTAACCTTATCATGACCACCTATGACGTAGACATTATAAAAGCGTCTCGAATTTCAATAAATTCTATTCATAAGAGCATAGACAAGGCAGTGAACTCTTTGAAAAAATGCCTCAAGAAATGTGGTCTCATGGTGATGGAATGGCATGACGAATGCCATGACAAGCAAATTGTTGTGGATTTTCATGGCATTCCATCACCATTGAGACCACATTTCTTTGAGACTTTTTTTCAAACAGTTTGCTACCTTTTCTATGCTATTTCTTATTAGTATGCTTTGATATATTTTTTCCAAGCATCCATAGCTTTTTTGGAAGCACCTATTTTAGGCTTTTAGCCATAGCAACAAGGAAGCAAACTTTTTGATAGAATGCTTTGGTAAACATGTATGATAAATGTACTAGCATAGAGAAGGCAACAAATTGTTTGAAAAAATGCCTCAAAGAAATGTGGTCTCATGGTGATGGAATGCCATGAAAATACACAATAATTTGCTTGTCATGTGATGCAGAGGGGATGGGACTCTAGTCAAAACTCAAATTTTCAAGGATTACAATGATGCAATCTCAAACACTCTTCCAGGCACCCTGATGGAGACAAGCCTCAATAGTTCACTTATAACTTAGATGCTTTCCTAATGGACCCAAACACTTGGAGTGATCTCAAGGAACTCAAGAAAACTTGTCTTGAATGGTTTCAAAGCCCCAAACCTCTGTCTTAGACAAAACTCACTTTTTGCACCTTGACTAGGCTTCTAGTGATGGTTTTTTTACTTTTCACTCAACTTCCCCAAAGGAATCCTCAATATAATGACTGATTCAGATGTGATTCATGATGATACACAACATATCAAATCATTTATGGCATTTGTTCTGGATCAAACCTACCAAAATATATTGTTTCCTCAAATTTAAGGCCTAATTAGCCCACATTTTCAAAGCAACCCCTCTCTAAGCATATCCCCTAACTATGAAACTTTCAACAATGTTTTAAAATGTTCCCAAACCAAATATTTTCAAGGTATTAGTCTTCTTTGACACCCTCAACACCCTAAATCACAAAACCCTCAATAAATTGCTCCAAAACTAGGGCCTCTTGAAAATTAGCTTTCCCAACACTTCTAGAACCTTCTCTTGGACTTTTCACCAATAAATCAACATATCTAAACACCTTCAACTCAGAAATATACCCCTTATTAAGGTAGATCTCCTGCTGCTACACTTTAGGCACCATTTTCATGCCCTTTTCCTTGCTAAAACTTGGTGTACACCCAAGAATCACTCTTTCCTACACAATAACTTGTTAGATCTATATAATACAAGTTAGATATGATCCATTTCACAAGTTTTCAGTCACACTCTCCCATGAAATGGATCATTTATTCATGAAGACTCTCAAAACTAGTGAAAAATCTGTACTTTTTGAGGACAGTCAGCAATATAACACAAGAAACTAATTCCCAATGTTATTCAGGTCATTAAAAAGGTTAAATGCATGTAAATACAAGTTCTTAAACCATCCAAATGAGCATGACACCAAAAGGAATTAGAGATTCATCAAAAAAATCAAGAAAATGCAAAAAGATTGAAGTTTTTATTGATTTTATGTAGCAGTCTGTACAACACTTGCAATATCAGCCAACCCTCCATACAAATGCTTTCTCCCAGCTTATAGACTCATCCTACAACTGTCCCAACTGATTAGAATTGATTTTATTACATTATTGTGATTAAAACTCCTAAAGCTCACTTTTCCACCCAAAGTTGGATTTCAAAAATTTGAATTTCCAACATTGCAATTTATTAACTCCTATTAACTATAAAGCTTCCAAAACTAATACATATCATCATTCAACCTTATTTAACCTAATTAAAACATCATATACCTATTTAAACTCCTAGAACATCATTGTTCCATTTACAAGTCAATTTGGTCCTATGGTCCTTATTAGGACCCTTAAGACTTTTGATCTTCCTGTTACACTCATCCATGCCAAATGCCATTATAGGCTTCAAAATGCTATAATTGATGCTATGGAAAGGTTTATAGGCCTTGAAGACCCCTGTCATCTCTCGACTCTCCAAATGATCCTCATAGAGCTTGGGTGCTCCTGCACCATCATGGCATTCAACCACCATGAGACCACATTTCTTTGAGGAATTTTTTTCAAATAGTTCATTCCCTTGTCTATGCTATTGCTTACTATTATACTATGATAGATTTTTTCTAAGCATCCATAGCTTGTTCGAAAGCACCTATTTTAGGCTTTTAGCCATAGCAGCAAGGCAATGAACTGTTTGGCTAAATTCTTTGATAGACATGTATGAAAAATGTGTTAGCATAGACAAGGCAGTGAACTCTTTGAAAAATACCTCAAAGAAATGAGGTCTCATGGTGATGGGATGGCATGGCCAGATATGACAAAGAAAGTGCTATGGATTGTCATGCAGATTCCATCACCAGTGAACCACATTTCTTTGACCTTTTTTCAGCAGGTTGCTGCTTATGCTATTGCTTATTAGTATGCTTTGATAGATTTTTTTCCACAAGCATCCATAGCTTTTTGGGCTTTTTGATGTTTTTAGGATTTTATGTAGCAACAAAGGAAGAGAAGCGCTTGATAAAATTCTTTAGTAAACATGTATGATAAATGTAGTAAGCATAGACAAGGGCAATGATATTTGAAAAATGCCTCAAAGTATGGTCTCATGGTGATACTCATGAAAATCCACAGTGATTACTTGTCATGATTCCCTACCATGAACCACATTTCTTTGGGGCATTTTTTCAAATAATTTCATTCCCTTGTCTATGCTATTGCTTACTATTATGCTATGATAGTTTTTTTCTAAGCATCCATAGCTTGTTTGAAAGCACCTGTTTTAGGCTTTTAGCCATAGCAGCAAGGCAATGAACTGTTTGGCTAAATTCTTTGATAGAAATGTATGAAAAATGTGTTAGCATAGACAAGAGGCGGTGAATACTTTGAGAAAAAATGCCTCAAAGAAACTCGAATCTCATGACTGATGGAATGCCATGACAATCAAAAGCATTTGATTGTCATGGCAGCGTTGTCCGTCATGAACCATTTCTTTAAGCATTTATTCAAAGAGTTCAGCGCTAATCTCTCGATATTACTTCTTATTAATAACGGTAGATTTTTTTCCAAGCATCCATAGCTTATTCCGAGAAGCACTTGTTTTGGGCTTTCAGCCATAGCAACAAAGGCAACTTCACTTGAACTATTTGACGAAATACTTGGTAGACATGTATGAAAATGTGGTAGTATAGACAAAGGCGATTATTTGTTTGAAAAATACCTCAAAGAAATGTGGTCTCATAGAATTCCATGACAACCAAATGCAATTGGCAGCTGCTCCTAGTTATTTGTTATACAATGTGAAGTAATTGCATAACTGCTTAGGTTGACTTTGTAAAAACTATATTGTAATTGAAATTTTGTCATCTATCAGCATCTAGTTATTAGATATGAAATGTGAAGCAATGCTTTTAGTTTGAAAGATGTGCAATGCAATGTAATCAGCGTTATGAATATAAACTACAAAAAGCTATTTTTTACTAAGTTCTGCGGTTGAGTTTGGAGTTGAGGATGGGGTTAGAACCAGGTTATTTAGTTGGAAATTTTTTGGGAGTTGGAGTTGTTTGGTTTTGGTCATACAAAAAGAAACATATAAAAATCAGAAATATATACATATTTGCAGCGGTAATCAAGTTAGAATACACCACCATATTAATAGTCAAATAACATAGCAAAAATACACCACCACTTTCATGAGTGAATATTAAAATATTAGTGATCTACTCGAATGTCATGATACAAAATTATAAATTCAAGTTTAAAACATAAAAATGTCAAGTGTTTACAATCAACCATTGTGATCGGTGATCAATGTCCTGAAAGTGTGAACATTTTTTACTGTGTGGAAGGAAAAGCTCAAGAAAATAGTGTTACATAATTATTTACATTGTGAAAGAGCCAAAACCTTTTTCTTGCAGATCATAGAAGAATCTCAGTGATTTTTTGGGTGTCCTTGCCTTGGAACGAAACTATCCTGAGCCATGAATGATTGACTAGGAATTGTGAGAAAGAAATAAGATAAATCACATGCAACTTGTTGCAATTTCTTTCCTTGGGAAAAAGGGTAAAGTTTGCTTTTCAGGGAGAATCTCCTTTAGAGTTTGAACACATTGATAATTTTCAAGATAGACTTAGCCAAATATGCCATCTAGGTTTGAAGCTTTTAGGTAAAATGTTTTCTTCTTAAAATTTTGTTCAAAATTCAAGATGTAGGCTCTCCTCCCTTAGGGAAGAGAAGGCCTATCAAACCTAACACTCTGATGCAAAACTTCTTATGTTCTTGTTGATGCAGTATTAGATGCGAAGTTTCAAAATAGGCATGGTTATATAAATTCTCATCTCACAACTATCATTGCATCAAATTAAGAATTTTCAATCCTTTATGGTCTAGACAAGAGAAGTATGGAGTAGTGTTCCAATGCTAAAGTCTTATTGTGAATCTCTTTACTATGAGTGGTTCAAAAATGAGGAATCTGTCTTCTGCACCAAATGAGAAATATTCACAATATGTGCTAGGAAGGAATAAGTCCATAAGATCGAGTATGCAAGAACTAAGAATTTCAAAATTGGCTTACATTTGACTTCCAAACACATAAATTTTCACACTTTTCAATGTTCACATGTAAGTCAAAATATATATGTGCGTAAGTTGTAAAGTATACACTTGAATACACGTAACTCATATCTATTGAACCATGAATTTATAATTTGCAAATATAAACACCATCGATAAAAAGATTTGTATTAAGAAAATAGCCATGTAAGCATACATCAATATATATACGATATAAGTATAAAATATAGTTACAAAATAGAGCATATAAGCTTACGAGAATGCCATATCGGCATTTGTGTCAAATATCAATACAAAATATGTACAAAGAATTGCCATGTAGGCATACAACAAAGAACTCTGTGCATTCAAAATTCATTTCTCTCCATGCTTTGGTTCAAATACAATTTCTTTCCCTTTCTTTGGGTGATCCAGGTAGGCGATAAGTCATCACCCATTTTGTTGTGCTCAAGGAGTGCTGGGTCTGCTCCTCCTAGTGTTTAAGCAGGTGAAGTTTCAAAGCTGTTACAATAGAAGTAAAGACATTAATATAGAAATTACATTATAAAATTAATATTTAACAAAGGAAATAATCACTTCACGGCCATCTCAAATCCAGCACTCTCTCGATGGAAATATTTGCGCGTCGATGCTCGGGGCATGCTCTCAAACCCTATATAAAACCATCCAAATAGGAATTAAACTATACGGAATCAATAATGTTTTTATTTTCCACTAGAACTAGTTCATCTATAACAATGAATGTAAATTTGAATTTAGTAATTTGCCTCTGTATACTATCGAGCCATCCAAAAGGATTGTATAGTGCAGGAAACACCAATATCCATTGCTCTTGTAATGTTTAGCAATATTTCTGTCACCAACATTTGAAAATAAAACAAAAAATTATTCAATCAAAAAAAAGTTACAATAGCAATCCATGTGATGACTTATAATGTGTGAGATCTAATGAACAAAATTTTGAGTACAAATTATTAAGCGGATATATTATTTCTGATTATTAGTTATCGAATTTGAAGTTACAATGCTTTGATTTTAATGATCTGTGTAATGCAACATAAGGTCAACAATATGAATATAAACTACACAAATCTATTAAACTTAGAATTCATTACTTAAGTTCTCTTTAAATTCTATATTACCTTCGTGAACGTTTGATCAAATCTTGCTTTTCGAGGTGTTTCCTTGGAAACCTCAACAACCCTTACATTCAACATCAAAATCACATATTAAAATACCATTATTAAAACAATGCTATTAACATGTAGTAAATTTATAATTGTTTACTAACTTTACATACCCACCCGATGGAATTATCTTGCAAAATAAGTAGGTGAATTTGGTGTATCCAGGTCTCTGCTTTAATGACCACACAATTTATTAAAATAATAAAACTAAATTAGGCAATCTTGCATTTCAAAATCAAAATTTAATAAATTAAATTCAATGAACATGTTGAATTTTACCTGAGTGTCAATGACATATGCATCATGAAAAATTTCAGCCGTCCTCTCCATCCCCGTAGATGCATACGAATCAGGCTGCGTAGTAGCATATGGATCCTGCGTAGCACCCTCTTGAGTGTCGATAGGTTCATACGAACAAGTCGCCCTGCAAGATTGACACACATGGGTTCGAAGGCCACCACCTGAAGACTCCCCTGGATGGCACTGTACAATAGGGCTAGTGTGATGGATGACACTCTGGGTCAAATTTTTGATCGCTTGCAATGTCTCTATTTCGACACTCTCCTTCGCAATGGCAGGCATCACAATCTGCTCACGAGGCGGCCTAGTGAGAGATCGTCTCCCTTGCCACGTAGGATCTGGCTGTGCACCGGGCCTATCCTGAGTTGACCCCCCACCTCTCCCCTAGAACTCCCTCATATCAAAATAATTTGGGATTTGGTTCAATACAAACTCAACGTATAGTTTCCTAAGAGAAATATTGGGGGACTTCACAATTATTACGGTGGGCAATCAAGACCATATACCATCTTTCCATAAAAATGGTTCTGTAATCTCTTGGTGGTGGCACCAATGAATGGGAAACCTCTTTGCATTGGGGTAGTATTTTTTATTTGTTTAGTGTCGTTGAATAGAGAGCCACAAATCGCAACACGAAAGTAATTTTTAAAATCTTTTACTTGTTATATGATAATTTATCTACATAATATTCCCTGGTTGTCTGCCTCCTATCTTGCCATCCAAATATTTTTTGGGTGATTGCATCTACATTTTTTAACATGTCTTTCAATGAATTTGCTAGAAGCATTATTTTTGTGGTTGAAGCATTTGGATCACTCAACCTACTAATAAGATCCTCAAGTTTTTTTCTATTGTTCTCAATTTCACTCAAATTTTCTCGAGTGCCAGGAGGGAATTGAGAGAATGGTGGGGGAGGTTGATTTTGTTGAGGATTTACCTCCTCTTCTTGTTGAGGATTTGCAGGATTTCCTATAGATTTAAAAATAATAATCAAATCTAACTTAAAACAAACAAAATCAATTTCAAACTAACAAATTCAAAACAAATAGTAAACAATACTTACCTCCTGCATCTCTTCATCGTCGTGGCGCCATATTTGCAGACAAAATCCAACTGTTCTTGATGAAATTTGTAGAAGTCCTTCCTCCTAGAATGCGAGCGTGAAATTGAGGGTTTTTGGCCATGGGTAGAGCTGAGAAATAGTGAAAAGCAAATGATACACATTTCACTTTTTTTTTCTTTTAAAAGCACATTACGCGCTCGTGTTATAACGCAAGCACATTATATGTTTCCCCATTTTTTTCTTATTTGGCCACAAAAGTGCGACCAACTTCATGCACCCTCCCACTTGCTTGATTCCTATTGTACCTTTTGGTTGAACTACCAAAGGAATCCCCCTCTTAGGAATAGTAATTGGTGGACGTGAGCTATCCTTTGCCTTCGATGCATCACCTTGCTGTTGATTATGTTGATTTTGTGAACAAGTAAAAACAACATAAGCATCAACAATAGGTTCATCCACTTGGTTAGACTCTTCTTCTTAATTCAAATACCTGATATTAGAGTTGCTAGCCAGATCTTCTTCCTCCTCCTGGAAGAGATTGGAATTTTCTTCTAATTGATATTCCAACTGCGAAAAATATTATTGCTCAGCTTCATAGTATCCCATGGTTAAATTTATGGGAGGTGCCTCAAGAGAAAGCCTTCCTTGCAGCGCAGGAAGTCTATTTTGATTCCTTTGAGCATTGCCAGAATAATTGGAGGAATTAGGATAGGTCCTCCTTGGAATTTCCTTAGAGGCAAGAGTAGATGAACCTTGAGAGACTTGCTTCTTCAAAGCTAGCAATTCATTTTCCAACCTTTGCACCATAGGATCCATGGAACTTGTGGAAGAAGGTGCTGAAGAGGTTTGTCCTTTGTTTCTTTTCTTATCTTTTTGACAAGAATTAGATCATCTTCAACCTTAGTATCCAATGCTTGAGTTTTTGCAAGATCATCTCAACTAGCTCTTTGCAATAAGAAACTTACCTCTGAAAACTGAGTGTTAATGAAAAAGAACTTCAAATTGTGAGGAGTTGGTTGTGCATCAACTAGAATCCTAGTTTTCAACTTATTAATTTTTTCCATGAACTCATAAATGGGTTCCTATGACTCTTTCCTCATTGTTGTAAGTTAATCCAACAAGGCATGGGCATCCTCAACAGGCTTCAATCTCTCCTTGAACTTGGTTCGAAGAGTGGCCCAATTTGTTACAATTCCAGTAACAAGATTGTACAACCAATCAACTGCTACTCCAAGTGTAAAGTTTCAATGAACAATCTCACTAAAACATCTTCATGTTCCACACCAAGAATCCTGCATATAATATAAAGCACAAT